>BGPR01005424.1:0-49578 GCA_013235015.1 Araneus ventricosus | reverse complement strand
ATTTTTAGCATGAAAAATGGCAGCGCAGTGACAGTAAAAAGCGAAAAAACAACCATGGCGTTCACCAGAATATGAATTGTTTTTCCTTCGACATCACAGTCCACACCGTGTCTCCTGCTCTGAGACTAGCCTACTAAATCTCTCTCGAACCAGAAGAAGATATGAAGGTATGCAGATTTTCTGCTCTGACGTAGGACACTGTCATGGCTGATGTCATCACCTTCCGTAAAGAAAAAAGCAATTGGATTTGAGTTACGCGTCTTGCTTTCTTGCCGTTTGCCTAAAGCTACCATTTATTTTTTCTCTCGAAACGGGACATTTTTTAAATTTTTAGTATTTATTATGTGAATTTAAGAAAACACATATTTCTTCAGCTTTTAGTTATTACTTAAAAGATGCTTGAAAATAAACAATTCATGTGATCTTGTATTTTTCTGAAACATACATTTTTGCTTCAGTATAAGTGTTGTAGATTTATAACAAAGAATGAACTTCTTGGCAGGATCTCCTGAAATTAACTTTGGTTATTAACTTTGCTTTATAAATTGCGACTTGCAATTTTTAGTTCGTCCACAACTTATTTATAAGAAAAAAGACCCTTTCCATGGGTGAATTAATGCCGGGGAGACATCGACTATATTCAATAATTATACGAGAGTCTTTATGATTTATATTATTGGCGTGAAAGTGTTTGAACAATTTCGCCTGTTAAATTTCAGTTGGAACATATCCAGTATTTCATTCTGTCATTTCTTCATGCGGTGTAATGAAGTTAGAACTAAGAGTGAGATAGCCAGTGGTGTAGTCGCAAAATAAGCAGTGGTGGGACGCTCTAAAAGCAGTACCGGAACGCTCTAACCTGGGAGATAAAAATCGCGCTGTTTTAAGGTTGTTTTAACATTTTTTTTATTTATTACTCGCGAAAAAAAGCAGTTGCGGAATGACGTTCCAGCTCCACTACACCTTTGGAGATAGCAAGCTTCTGACCAAATTACATATGTGTGACAATTATAGCGCATGCTCCGTCATCGCCGATTATTGTAGAATTTTTTTTTAATTTTTGGCCTCTTAATGTATGAAATTCTTATCGTGGGTTGCTTCCTTTCTGAAAAGGGGACAATTGGGTTTCGGGACAACGGGACAGGCTACCAAAAAACCGGAATGTCCCGTTCGGAACGGGACGTATGGTCACATTACCTTTGCCTCTTGCATTGAAATAACTGTGCGAAATGTTAAAGCTTTTACCTGAATGGACCAAATGCCGCAGAGCCGTTGGTATCTCCAGTAGAAACTACCAGCTACGATGATGTCCGTGTTCTGTGCAAACTGCGCGGGGTTTGCTATGAAAATTTTAAGAAACTTGTTGAACAAGCGTTCGATGTCGTCCTGGACGACCAATCGATTCCGGTGAGGGTGTTGCAGAAAAGAACCAGGTGATAGAAGAAGATCGTGATGCAAACGCACTAGTAGTTTCACGACTCATTGAATTCGAGATTCAACCTATTCCTGTTCGCATGTACTTGTTGTAGTCCTACCACCATCTGCCGCATATAAAATGTCATCGTTTGTGAGGGCAGACGCGTTGAAAGTTTATGAAACCTGAAAATGTTTGATTCACTATTGCTTCTATGTATTTTATTGATTGTTGTTACTTTTTTCTTCGTCTCTGTCTATAGCCACCATTTTTCGCGCTACAAATACCGTTCCAACTCCATTTTAAGTTGCTTATTGTAAGCATCACGTTTAAGTGAAAAAAGTAGGTTTTGTCGTTTAAGATTTTTGACATTCTGTGACGGCAACCGTGACTGTGAGAGTTGATGTTTTCACATCATTCTTGAGCGAATATCTATCATGTCAGCATTCAAAATTTTATTCCGTTACATCAAACGGTATACTCGCCAAGGAGGGGGAATATATCGGCAAAGTTTTATTTTATAATCACCCTGTATGTATATATGAAAATTAATTTTAAAACAACTTACAGTGTGATAACCTGATACTTAAATTTCCTCAAATAACTATTGTACTATTTCTTAACAAAAATAAATTGCTGAAGTCATATGAAAGACTATAATCAGAATATAAAAAGAAGTCATTTCACGTTACCTCTTTTACCTCAAAGCCTCCAATTTTCTTCTTCGTCGATATATACTTATACTGAAGCTTCCTTAAAAAGAATAAAGCGTTACATCTTCAATTATCGTCAACAAAAAATTTTTAGCATTTGCTTCAAAATTAACTAACAGCCTGACGCTGCTACCACGCATCCTTAACTACTAAATATTACAAAGAAATTGAGTGTCTCCAATTTGAATTTTGTCGAGAATAAACAATTAAAAATAAAATGCATTGGTATGCAGATAGAAATATTCCAAATATGTTAAAATAGATTTCCGAACGAATCTTGGGCAAACTAATGGATTTCGAGCAAAATTCTGCCTACAAATCTTTATATGTTGCGTTTGATTGAAAGTATCTTAAATCATATTTAAGCAAGGAAAAACTAATTTTTATATGTATTCGACCTAATTAAATCTTGAGAATTTAAAATTGCATTACAAATCGTGTCTTGCCACTAAAAAGTTTAAATAAATCCGAATTTTAAAATGAAGCCAACCCTCATCATAAACAAAAATTGTGTGCACTTTTATGGACTACATATTAGAAAGACAGAAAATTTTGGTTTTAACGTGCGATAATTAGCTCCTGATATTAACGTGCAGCGTTCGGATACTATTCACGAACTGTACCTGCATAAAAGCCTGAGTTGCACAAATCTGCTATAAATTTCGCTTCCGCGAAAATTTTGGTAACTTCTGCAACAACATTTTATTTGTTATGAAAACATTCTTAATTCCCCTGATCCCATTCATGAAAACAGTCAGTTTATCATCAATCGTTCCTTTTTAAATATTTTTTTAAAAATTTTTGCTGAATTTTGAAGAATGTGTATTAGGGTGGGCTGAAAAAACTCAAATTTTTTTTCATGTCGCTGTAAAACGAAAAAGTCACGAATTGGTGAAAACATTAAACGAGGAAGAAAAGTAAGGAAATGGATTGTTATCTTCCGTTCCCGCAACGGCCTTGAAAATCGTAAAAGTTGAAGAAAATGGAGAAATTTTAATAATTTTTTAAATTTTCCTCTATTTGTTTATTAAAGCATTAGCTGTTAAGCACTGATAGCTGCTAAGCTGTTAAGCATTAGCTAGATATTTTGTTTGGGCGGCAAACACTGTAAAATCTTAAGACGGCCCTCATCTTACACAATATAAAAATTAGTCAGCATTGGCATATTTCGAAATAAAATAAAATAGCTAAATTTTAAATAGGAAAAAAATAACGAAAACATTAGAAAATTACACAGTCAACACTCAAATTAAACGAAAGTGCGTTCTATAATAACAGTGAAATTATTTAAAAATGACAAAGACAATAGTAAAATTATATTTTGAAGTATTCTATAAAAAGAATGGAATCATTAATTAACTGCAAAAGCTTCGAGAAGGCAAAAAGAACAAGTGACCTTGTGAAGGTGACGGACGGCAGCCGGATGAAATTCGTGCAGTGTGAAAGCGTCAGCATATTTTCATACATTACTACTAAGACGAAGTCATAACGGCACCATTTTTTCCAGTCGCGCACGCGGCTGGTTTAAACCCCAACAAACGGACTTAAACCGCGATCGGCTAATGTGAAAGCTCCCACTCATTTCTTCAGTTTACCACCAGGAGGCGGCCTAAAGCATTCTTGCCTTAACGGTTCAACCGTATAATGTGAAAGGGGCCTTACACTTTAATGAATTGCCGTTCCGGCATCTGTTCATAAATTTAGATGGTGAAAAGCCTGGGCCAAAATCATTTAGTGGTACGATTGATACACAGCTCAGTAAATGTGAGAAACTCCCAGTTTTAAATTTTGAGTGTGAGATTCCGGAAATTGAACGGAAAGTTTTAAGCAAAGATCAACAGTATCTGCTGGACATAAGTTATGCTATAAAATCAGGCAGATCTCCTGAAGATTTATCTGTTCGTGAACCTGGTCCACTTTTCCATTCAAGATGGTAAAGAACGGCGGAAAGAGTTCTCCGTTTGGATTAAAGTATTGAAAACCCAACAGAAGAACACAAGACCTTAGTTTCTTTTATAATAAAGTCATATTTGCCTGTAGGGTTTCATATTAAGAAAAGAAAGTTCTTCACAAATGGACCAGAACATGTATTTGAAGTTATAAAATCGTCAAGGTTCCTCCCAGAAAACTTGTTAAAAGTCATTGACCCAGTAATTCTGAGAAATGCATTTTTTGCTCACCAAGAATACTTGCTTTTGAGTAGGATAGTAGATAAAAGGTTTCATATATGAGAGTAAGGTTTCAGAAGAATTATAAAAGCTAGAAACTTAGCTTTTAGAAGAAAACAATCAAGAGTTTCCAACCACCAAAAATCAATTTCCTAGCTACAGTCTGCATTGAAATGATTCACTGGAACACTACTTCACTTTCGCCACCACCTTGCTGCGAAGATTCACGAATCAAAAGATTTGGTCTTGGGTCCAATGAGGTGAATGAAACTTTGACATGTTCCCATGTCACACCCAAGCTGTGGAACGAGGTGTGAAGCTGGTAACCGAAGCATCACAAAGAGTCGTTGGTTCCAATTCCAGAGATGGATTTATAAGAACTAACTTCTTTCAAGATCTTCAATGCCAGGTTTTTTAAGCAAATCTTATTTCAAAGTACCAAAATAACTGAAGGCTAGTAAAGGACTATATTTAATTACAAATTGAAATTTTACACAATCAGAAACAACTTTCCGTTACAATGGAAATGTGTCAATTTTTTGTGAAAACACGCGTTTTTTTAGTGTAATGCGTTATTAACAAATTGTAAAATATATTTTTTTTCATTTATTTATCTTTCCTACACCTTGTTTTACTAAACTATACCTACAAATACTTGTTATAGAAGTTAATTAATTTTTTTCCAGTTATTAGAAAAATTATGAAAATCGAATATTTTCGAAAAGTTTAGGGCCGATGCGCTACCGCGAGATGTAAGCAAAATAAAAGTTTTTCTTTACATTTTATTTATACACCCTAGAGACAAGTTTTCCGCACTATAGCGTTTAGAAAAAAAAAGTTTTTTTCGGCCAGCCCTACCCTACATAATCTTCCTACATCATTTTGGAGGTGAATGGAGAGACATCGATGTATATGCGTGACATAAAGTTATTGAAGTCTAAAAATGTATCAACTTCATTTATTTTCGTTGCTTATTGTAACACAATTCAAAACTAAACTTCCAAATTACAATATTATTTGTTATTTAAGAACAAATGGCAAGAATGCTGAAAAAAATAAAAAAATTAACAAACCATTAAAGAAACACTTCATTTATTAAAACATTGTCATCTCTCCTAAATTTCTTGCTTAACAATATACTTTTTCCTCTCACCGGATGATACTTAGAAGTCTGATTTATGGGAAATCACAGAAATTACGTACCTAATCCCAATGTTTATGAAAAAACACTCAGTAAGGAGCAATGGTATCTTCCAGGTATTGCAGCTGCCTTAAAATCAGCATAACTGAAATTTTGGCTATTCGCGATCATAGCAAATTATCATATTCCATGCGGTTTACGACAGCATACAAAGTACTTGGTGATTTACTTTAGGGAAAAGAACCTTTTTGAAGTCGTGTATGGCACAGTTGTTAAATATTAAAACCAGGAAATGGTTAACAGAGCCCAAAGCACATATCTAAAGAAAATAGACAAAACTTATTACTTTTCTGAAAACTTACTTATCTATTGGCCCTGTAAACGAATGCAATGCGTTCTTTTGCCCATGCTGAATGTATGACTCCGATCATGACACTTGGATGAGAGAAAACACGTCAGGGAACTAGGCATTAGATAAATTTTAAAGACAAGGCAGTCAGTCGCAAAGAGAAAAAATATCAGAATTTTCAGGAAGACAAAACTCAATTTTTAATCTACGGAGTATACGGAAATTATTCAAATGGATGCTTGCAGTTTAATTCCTTCCCTGCTGTTGCGAAATATAATCATTTCCTCTATTCGGTCCGGTCAAGTATTTTATCTGAATGGAAAGATTCCATGTTACACACAGGTAGTTGAGCAATATCTTAACCTCGTATCTGCAGCAGTTTGTTTCAACCGAGCGTGTGCCCGGGGACTAGTGGGCAACGCATCCAGCTGATTTTTGCGTCTATCAGAAACGTTTAGTAGATTATAAAATATAGACAAATTTATTTCCTGTATTCCCAAGCCCCCTCCCACTTCCTACAAAACATTAGACATAAAATAAATAATAAATTGTAGTTGCCTATATTAAAAGAACTGAACAGCATTAAATAAAAAAATTACTCACATCATATTTAATCATTTGAAATATTTCCCACTGTGAATAAAATTGAACCCATTTATTTTTATCTTTACACAAGAGTTTATGTTTGCTTAGAGTAACTTAAATAAAAAAATTATAACTAGAAAGTGAATTCATACATTGGTATCCTGAATTTTCTTTGATAAATTATATTCATTAGATTATAGAAGATTTTATTTATTTATTTATTAAAAATATTATCTCTATAAATAATAAAATAAAATATGCGTGTATGGGTTTCAAAATACTTTGGAGGAAGGGAATGTGTACCTAGAAGCCGTTTTTAAAAATTTTAATTAATTAAAAATTAATGGAAATTTTCCCGTGATTCCGTGGTGACTTACGAAAATAATATAACACAAAAATAATTTCCACACTATCTAAAAATGCAAATAATTATCTTTTCGATGATATGAATTAAATTTCCGTTGATTTTTTTTGCTCCAATTTTTTTATAAAATTGTAAAAAAAATTTAAACTTAATTTACAACAATACATTAAATTTTTGCAATGAAATCAAACCATTTTCATTGTTTAAATAAAAACTTAATTGCGTGTTTCTCTTAGATAGTTCATTTTTTCCTTTTTTTCAATTCTGAAGACGATTTAAGAAAGTAATTGATGTTGAAGCACATTGATACATACACAAAACTCGTATAAATGTGCCCAGGATTCAATTAAATCAATCTGCCACAAGAGACTTTTAAACTTAAAACAAGTAGCCATGCAAAGACAACGCTAAATAACCTCAAAACTTAATATAGTTCAGAAAATAAATGTTTTTCTCCAATCTTTGGATTAGATTCCCTGGCAGAAAAACGTAACTAGTTAAAGAAATTTACACAACATATACTTAGATTAAAATTTACTTAGACGAGAAGATTAGCGATTTGATTCATTTTGAAATTAACTTTTGACTAAACATTGCCGAAAAAAATACCCTGTGCTAAGAGTTACAGTGGCATATATATGACGGGATAGGAACATCTTGAGCCATTCCAATCGTCAAAATCTATGGACTGTATCACTGTTCCTGCGGATCAATCTACACCAATCCCCCTACATTAAAATATTGAGGAAATTTTAATGTTCATACAAATACTTTTAAGTTTATAAAGCAAAAACTATTATTATTTATGGATTTCATTTATTATTTTTTTGTTTAAAAAATTTGCGAAATCGTGTAATCCGAAGTGAATAAACTGATGAACCCGATTCCTTTATTTTGAATATCAATATAAAATAACTATATCACGTCTGTAAGTGCACAACTGCATGGCCTGAGGGTTTGCTCGGTGTTAAACACATGGAAGAAATATGCGTTTCTTTAAAGTATTTACAAATATTTTAGATGATAAAACATTTAATCGTAAAGTTTAGAAGAAGAGAACAAATGCAATATTTATTTAACCCCTTCAGACTCACTCCCGTTAAAATCACGTGGTGAGGTTTCGCATTCTCGTGCCCGTGATATTTTCGGAATGGAGTTTCCAAAGTAACGCACCAAAAAGATTAAAAACAATCCATTTCTTATACCCGAAAACATTTTTACTATCTACAATTTTCTTATTTTGCATACCATATGGCTGTAACAGACTATTTATAATTTAATTGGAGATAGTTGGTTGTCACAATAACCCTGATTGCTGGTTTTTCTAAAAAATAATTTTTTAAAATTTCAAGCTAAAAAAATACCGAAAATTAAAAATGAATACATATATTGTTCATACACTTATTTTCATACAATTTTTTTGAATAAAATAAACTAGGGGATTACACCCCCTACTCGTTCCGCTCGTCAACCCCCCAGAATCACGTTGTGATTCTTTTGCTGTCATTACGTGATTCCAGCTCGCTTCGCTCACTCGCCACACAGTTATGAGTGTCTGCTAGCAATAGTAAATTATAAATACATTAATTACAAAAAGTAAATTTTAATTATTTGTGTGTGTGTGAAATACCGTGAATTTTAACTTCAATTTTTCGTCAATAAATACATCATCAATTTTTGAAATTAAAATTTTACCTTTGCACCATATGTATATAGATGTAGATGTAAATGTTAGGAAGAAATTTGAATATGTGTATAATTATAAGAAGTTTACAAATAAAAATTATTTTCATCAGACAGAAAGCGGGCAATAAAGTTTTAGCATTTCTTTTCACTAATTTTTGCTTTCTTTGAATGATTTTGATGCATTGCAGCTGCAATTGCGCGCTACTTAAACATTGTATAATTTTTATTGTCTAAATTTATGGTTTAAATTTTGTTGTTTCCGTTTAAAGTTTGAGTTAAATTTATTTTTAAATTTATTCTACTTTTTCTAGTTAATTGTTTTTAAGTTCTTAAAACTTCTTGGTACACACAATTGAATATTCCTTCAACAGTTTCAATAACCCTTACTTCATTCCAACACACTTCTAAATATTCATTCTTCTCAATGAATTGTAGCTCATAAAGCTTTGCCACATGTATACACACTCACTGCAATAATCATTTAGCCAAGAAATATATAACTTTTCTCTCTGGGTAGTTATTTATGTGTTAAAACCTCAGAAAACGTGAGTTTTCGAAAAATGATTTAAGCCATTTCACAAATTCTTAATTTAAAAAGGACAGTTTAAGGTGACAAATGACTTTAAGCATATTCAAATTCACTTTTCAAAATTATAACCCATAATAATTATTTACTTTTACCATTATAAAATTAACAAAATAACCTTCTCTCAAACTTTTTAAAAAATTCTAAAATTTTTGCCCTTTACACCAAAATTTTAACCATACTCTTTTTTCTATTTAATTGTTACTCAGAAAAGCCTCAGCACATTTATACATACTCACTGCAATAATTATTTATCCTAGAAAGCTGTAACTTCTCTCAGGGTAGCTATTTTTGTATTAAATCCTCAGAAAATTTGATTTTTCGAGAAATGATTTAACCCATTTCACAAATTTTAAGTTTCAAAAGAACAGTTTAAAGTGACAAATGGCTTTAAACATGTTCAGATTCACTATTCAAAATTATAACCCATAATAATTATTTAATATTCCCTTTATAAAATTAACAAAATATCAAATTTTTCATAATTTTAAAAATTTCTAAAATTTTTGCTTCTTACACCAACATTTTAAACATGTTTTTCCCACTGAAATAATGATCAGAAAGGCTTCGCTACAAGCATAAAAGAACAGAGTCACAGTCCCACAACTATATTCTTGTAGCTCGAAACTTCGCTCCGTACGCAAGAAAGCCTGTCTCTATATTGTTCATTCCGATTGGATGGCCTTAGGAAAGATTCCTTAACAGATTCACTTGATATATCTTCGCTTTTTCGACTATTTCGATTTATAATTGAAACTAAATGACTTAAAATGATTTTGAAAAATTTCGTTGTCTCAGATCAAATCAAAGGTTTAGTTTAGTTTAGTAGAAATGTATGTTTGAGATTTATGTTTGCTATAAAGTCACGTTGTCTCCAATTGAAGAAAAACTTTTGAGAACTGAGTCTCGAATTCAGGACTGCAAATGAGAGTCGGCATCTCTCCATCAGATCAAATTAAATTAGGCGAACAAACAAATTTGCGAGTTGTTGCCAAACGGTGATTAAGAAATTTGACCCTATTTGTCGCCATGTAAGATAATTATATGTATATAGGCGCTTTTTTTACTGTTTTCTTGAAAATTATGCTATCGGTAAGGGGTTAAAATGAAAATTCGCTCAAGGTTAAAATTTAAAAAAAGAAATTTTGCAGGTCTCCCTACTGTTTGGCGAATTATTTCAGATTTTCTTTCGAAAAATCTTCAAATTTCTTAACGTGCCAAAGGTCCGCATTTAAATCCTAACACAATAGTTTGTGTTGCTTCTTTTCATATTCCACTTTAGTTTTCTAGGGATACAGAACCAGTCATCTAAATCCTAACACCATAAAGCTTAACATGCATCTTAAATATTAACTTCAATCTTACAAATTATACCATCTATCCTAATTATACGCATCTATATTCTATATATTCTAGAATATTAAACTACATCAATCACACTTTTTAAGCAAAGTTAAGAGCAAAGCAGAAGAAAAAATCAGTCAATAAATAAAAATAGAAAATAAATAGAAATAAAAAACCCATTAGCAAAGATCTCTGATATTCTATATAAATATTTGAATTAGAATGAATTTGTTATATGTTTTCCAATTCTATATAATTATCTGATATTCTGTATTAATTACTGAATTAGAATCAATGCATTCATTTTATCCGTTTTGATTAGATTAATTAATATGATAATTAATATGATTAATTAATATGATTGACTATTTAATATTCTGAACCATGGGATCGTTTAAATAGATCCAAATCTATATACATATATAAAAGGCAAATACCATGACTCGCTCGTTCCCTCATCACGAAATCTCCCGAAACTTGAAATTTGGCAGGTGGTTGCATTTTGGATAGTAGGTGCTAACCGAGAAAGGATTTTTAGATAATGTCGCACAGAATTTATTTCAACATCATCTTAAAGTTTAAAAATTAGTTTCTCAACGACAACAATTTCATATCCATGCGAAGTTCTGTTAAATTTTAATTAATTTTTGAATATGTTTGAGAAACCCAATTTCAAGCGGCAAAACAGGACGGAGCTCCCAAGTCACGGTTCTATTTATAGCACTCGAGGGGGTCAGGGTTAGTGAAGGGGAAGTACTTTTGATTTACGGACATAGTTCAGACAGGGCGTCTAAGGAGGCCGTGTGCGAAAAGAAAACAAACAATCGCTCTCCAGGCCTGAACGTTGGATTCGTGACGCCACAGTCGAAAGCCTCTCCGTATCTCTGTTTTTGATGTAGGAAATGCTCATTCCTACGCGGAGACACAACAGAAAAGCAAGCATTTAGGCAGTTACTCATTACTGAATGAGTTTTTAATATTGACGATTGATTAAGATAGATAATTGGTAAAAATAGCACATGCAAAACAAATTATATTTCATGAAAAAAGCTTTGACTCAATTTCAATGTTAGAAGATCAGTTCAAAGCATGCATTTTGGTATTGATAATGGATTATCCAGTGTTTTCAGAAAAAAAAAATGCCCTAAACAAATAAATCATTAGAAAAATATACATTTTTTTTATTATATTAGTGTTACATCCTAGTGTTTTTTTCCATTAAACCGTTTATTTCTTACATATTTCATCAATTGAGCTGCATCAAATAAAAAAAGATAACTTACACTGCGCTGCATGAAAATCGGCCCCGTCACCATTCCTGCAAATTCTTATGTAAAATGACCCCCTGAATCAGAATATGACCCCCATTTTGCCCCATCACCCACCGTTTCCTCGGGACGCCTCGCCCCCTATTTTTATCACTGTCCGGTAATTTTATGGCCATTAATTTGATTTGGAGCGAGAAACGATTATTTTAACCGTTAAATGTCTTCTGAGGGGCTACAGAGGTGAAAAGTTCTAAAATATGAGCATTTGTAACAAGGGTGGGGATTTGGGAGGGATTTCCCCCTTAAATTTAAAAAAAATCATAAAAAATGACCGGTTTTTCTGGTTTGTTTTCGCAATTTTTTTCACTTATTTTCTACATATTCCAGCTTCCAGCCCCCCCTTTTCCTCACCCAATCACCCCATATAATAAAAATATATAGCAACAATTTTGGCTAAAAACGGGTAAGGGGGAGAGGTCCCGAAGCCCTCACAAGAAAGTTTGGAAGATTCACTGTACAACGTTGCCGCTCTTTATTTTTATCACTGTTATGTAATTTTACGAATGAATGAATTTGATTTGGAGGGAGGGAAAGGATTATTTTAACACTTAAATTTAAAAATAAAAATATAATATATAATAAATAAAATTAATGTATAAAAATAAAGTTTGGAAGTTTCACTGTACAACGTTGTCTCTTTTGCACATCAAACTCGGATTAAGCAAACAATTTGTGAAAGCAATGGATAAGACAGGTGATGGATTTAACTTTTTTGAAAACTAAATTTCCTCGTCTTAATGAATTAAATCAAGGAAAGAGAATTTTCGTAGGCCCAAGATTGAAAACTTTAAAAGATTCAACGTACTATATTATAAATTGCATTTATTATATTTTATATTATATTATCTATTATTATTATTATTTATATATATTATATTTTATTTAAATTTTGTGTTAAATAACTTTCCCCTCCAATCAAATTCTATTATAAAATTACATAACAGTGATAAAAATAAAGAGCGGCAGCGTTGTGCAGTGAATCTTCCAACTTTCTTGTGAGGGCTTGGGACTTCTCCCCTACCGTTTTCAGCCAAAATTGTTGCAATATATTTTATTATGTGGGGTGTTTGAGTTAAGAAAGGTGGCTGGAGCTGGAATATGTAGAAAATAGGAGAGAAAAATTGCGAAAACCCAAGAAAACCATTTTTATTGATTTTTTTTAAATTAAGAGGACAAATCCCCTCCCAAATCCCCTTGCTAAATGTTCATATTTAGAACTTTACCCTATTGTAGCCCTCAGAAATTTAACGGTTAAATTTTTCCCCTGCAAAATCAAATTCATGCCATAAAATCTCACTGGAATGATAAAAATAGGGCGTCCCAGACACGTGATGGGAGATGAAGGCAAAATCAAAGTCTGTCAGACATTTACACTCAAAACTACTGAATAATGATCGAACTCGAAAAAAAAAATTTTTTTGCTGCGCAGTGTTATTATCAAAAAGAATATCTTATTTTTAAAAGGATTAACTTATTATTAAAAAGAATAACTTATTATCAAAAAGAATAACTTATTATCAAAAAATAACTTATCATTAAAAAGCATAACTTATATTTGAAAGCATAACTTATTATTAAAGAGCAAAACTTATTATTAATTGATAGAAGAATAACTTATTAGGCTGTACAGGATTTGAGATGTAGTTTACAAGGTTTCCCTGGCACATCTTTGTGAACATATTTCTATTAGTTCTATTGTTGCCAGAAATTAAATATTAAACATTGTACTATCAGTCGTTTAACAGTTATAGGACCTTCAGAGTATGACAATAAAGGTCATCAGGTGTTTGATTCTTCATGGGAACTAAGGCAACTATTTCTTTTTATGTTGAAAAATAAAGATGTTGACATGAATGCTTGAATAGTCTTGGTTTGTTGATTGACATTTTCTGCATTTCCTAGAAGTTTTCCACCATTGTAATTTAAACCCCGATTTGCATAAATTTCATCAATAAGAAAACAGATAAATGTTTCACGGGGAGATAACATTTCATTCTTTTCCTAAAGGTACATAATATGATTATTATAGGAAACACTACTTGGACACTTTAAAGCATTAGATATTTTTTTAATGTATACAGGTTGAGGTATAATTAAAATGTTTGAGCTACATATGAAACTATCAGCAGTAGGATAGGATAATAAAATTTTGCTGCAAGAAGAAGAATATCCGTAGAATAAATGTGCTTAGTTGATAATGTTAATTTTAGTTGTTCAATTATTACACTGAATTATAAAGTGCTATCACTGTCATCTTTCTGAGAACATGCAAGTTTTATCAAATATATTGAATTTTCTATTTTCTCGTTTGGTTTGAGTGCTAATAACCAACTCAGCAAACAATAAAATTTTGTCCATCGATCACATTTTTCTGTTCTCCCAACATAAAATGGTAAAATGTGTTCTTCAACAACACATAATCATGCCAAATTCCTACAGTTAAATCCTTATAAATTTTCATGGAAATAATAATACTAGTGCGGTAACTTTGAGCTTTAAAATTTCGTTTTGCAATGAAGTCACAAGCGGAGTTGAAAACGACCATTCGGTATGAGAGTTGTTTTTCTCTCTATTTTAGGCTTCTACCGCTGACCAACAGTAACTATGCAATTTGTATCCATAATACTATATTAAAATTCTGACGAAGCGAATGAAATGTTTTGACTCTAGTACTCAGACATGCATAAATGACTGAGAAAAATATGACTGTGAAATAAGCGATAATGTACATATACTAAAATTAAAGACTCATGAAAAGAGAGTTGTCATCACGTGAATCAAAGAAACATGTATCTATGCAATCTAGTTAACATTAAGGTAAGTTTCTTGTTTAAAAATAACATAAAAGCCAAAAACTTACTTCGATAAATCCATTGTATTCAATATATTGTATATAGGAAATACCATAAAAATAACAAAATAAAGCACGAAACTAATATACGCAATCCATACATTATTCTGAAAAGAGGCTTTACGCTGTGACGTTACAGAAGTCTTGATCTCTGAACGTTCTGGCCCGAGAAGAAAAACCGGTTTGTTATTTCGCGCAGAGCCTCGCGAGTAATTGGTGCTGCCAAGTGGCGCTGCATATTCGGCGTTAATCATTCTATCGATGAGTGTTAGATGAATTGAGTGAGAATTATTTCAAGCGCAGATTTTAAATTTCATTAGCTGTGATTCATCATATAGAATTGTATCGCTGTCATTTTAACATTACGTCTTTTATTTTTCTATCTGCCAAATACACTAAAATACTAGCTTTTTTATTCGTCTTTCCTAAGTTAAGCGTGTGAAATAAAGACTAATTAAAACGGACGAAGCAGCTTGTCGTCGATTGGTTGGTTGGTTTGGGATTTATTGGCGCAAGAGCCAAATTTGGCCATGCTGCGCCAAACGTACGGTGAAAGTACAGCATATGGTAGCAGCTTGCTATCGAAGGCGGCTAGTCAGTAATATACTTAACTGGATTGAAATATTATTAAGTATTAACTTAAATCTTAAGCTGTTTTTCGTGACTATTACTCCCATATGTGAAACGTTATTAATGCATGCAATCAACAAATTTATTTCATTTCGCCTAAATCAATATTTCACAGAGATTTTAAAGTTGAGGATAGCAAGAAACTCACTAAAATTGAGTCAACAGAGTACTCAAAGAATACTCAGAATTAAACCACCTTATGCAGAAGGCATGTGAAGAATGGTTTTACAATATTATAAATCGAATCGATTTATGGTCATGCGATACAAGTCAATTGTCTCGTACCAATTTAATTTTTGAATCCATTGTGTATCTTAGAGAAGGATAAAGAACACGATGTCACATCAAAATGTAGTACAATACACAGTTATAAGTAATACGACATATGTCTCTGCGTTATGCGACTATAACGTCACGTATGAGCTAATTCTATTGAATTTTAAATAAGAGGTAGGCATGAAGAAATGGATGTGTGAAAACGGTTCATCTATGATATCTACGTGGACAGAAAATTCAAGAAAAAATATTCAAGATATTATCATCTGTTTTAGATAATTACAGAAATTAAATTACTCACAGGCACTCTGTCTTACAATTTTGCATGCAACTGAGGAGGTGTTTATCCAATTCACTTAGAAGCTCTTCAGAAATTTGAGGCTTTTGGATATCTGAAATTGTTCTTTTCTTTTAAAAATTCCAAATAAAAAAATGGTAATTTCTTAAATAAATGCAATATTTAGAAGATAAGATAAAATGAAGAAATTGAGGAACCAAATATCGTGATAATTTTTTTAAAACCTAGAAATACAATACAGTAATAATTTATCAACCCTAATGTAAGAAGTGTGATTTAAATGGAAACATTCATTAAACAAATTGTCTTCCTTTTTAATAAAATTATTTTTCATAAATTTTTAGCAGGTAAAATTTTGAAGTGCGACTTTTTTGTCTAGAAATTTATATATTCTGCAAAGTGTTTAATGAATACTTTCTGACTTAAAAAATTACCTTAAGCAGAAATATAGACAAATATAGGGGAAAATCGCCGAATGTCGACTACCAGGACACTTTTTAATGTACAGTGATGTAGAAGGAATTTTAGCAAAAACAAGTAAAATAATTTTTTAAGGGGAGTCAGTACCCTATATACTTTCAAAAATTTGATTTTATGATTTTTATATATTTGACATCTCCTTTTCAGGACCTTTCCAACGGTATAAGTCTTTTGCTCGTATTCATATTGGAAGTAAGTTAAAAAAAAACTTTAAAAAAATGTAAACATACCTTTAAATGGACTGCCACGCCCACTTTCACAGATGAAAAATGTAAACATTAACCCAATGCTTCATTTGCAAAGCCTTAAGTTTTATTTATTATTTGACTGCGAACAAGCGGCAGTTTAACTGTAACTGTTTTTGCATTCTTCATTGATTTGTTTACATTTCTTAGCGTCGTTTCGTTTCGAAACAACGTGTGAAGTACTTTCGAAAATCGTTTTTTTCTTGAAAATAGCAGAGTTCGGAAGTTGTTATTCATCGCTTTGTGTGCTTTTTTAATTGTATGATTAATATTTTTTTAGTCACTTTTTAGAATGTTTAATTATACTTCGGTCCAATTTTTAAAAAGCGGTCAGGTAAGAATTATAAAAAATCCGAAAAGGCTGTAACTCAGGTTCAAAACCTTTCACAAAATGGACAACAAACTTGTGCCAAAGAAAGGAAAATACCTAATATAGATGATTCTTTTTCAGCCGAAAATACACGTAAAGTTATTTTAAATTCTATTATAGATGTGAATATTCTTGCACGTGTATTTAAAACTTTTGTGAATTGCAAAAATTGTAAGAGTGGTTTGGAACTGCAGGTGTTGAAAAGCATTTCTGGTCTTGCAGTTTCTTTTATTTTGAATTGTTTTGAATGTGAGTATACTCATGAATTCAGTTCATCTGAATTTCATGAAAGAACGCAGATTGCTACTGTTAATATCATGTATATATATGCTTTGCGTTCCATTGGTAAAGGAGCTGAAGCTGGTCGAATGTTTTGCGCGGTGATGAATCTTCCACAGCCCCCTACAAGATTTCAAAACTACAGTAAAAGACTTTTAAATGCGACTAGGTCAGTTTGTGAATCAACAATGTAGAAAGCTACGAAAGAAGCCATTGTTGAGAACAACAGTGATAATAATATTGCGGTGGCTGTTGACGGAACTTGGCAGAAGCGAGGTTACACGTCACACAATGGTGTAGTAACCGTTACCAGTATGGACACTGGTAAAGTAATAGACATAAATGTACTAAGCAAGTACTGTGCTTGCAGAAACAAGAAGAATCATGAAACGAGCTGCTGAAGTAACTTTCGTGGATCCAGCGGTATGATGGAGGTGAAAGGTGCGGTAACATATTCAAACGCTCTTGACATTCCATAATGCACGCTACACGAATTACTTGGGAGACGGAGACTCGAAAGCATTTGAAGCAATAGCAAAAGAAAATACTTATGGAGAAGATTTTCAGGTGGAAAAATTGGAATGCATTGACCATGTCATGAAACGCATGGGGTCGAGACTTCGAAGACTAAAAGAAAAGATAAAAGGGCAAGTTTTATCTGATGGTAAACGCCCTTTAGGAAAAAATCGTTTGATTGACAGTCAAATCGATAAGATACGAAACTACTATTGTTTAGCCATCCGCCAAAACCTCAAAAGTGTTCATGCTATGCGCCAAGCCATTTGGGCAATTTTTATGCACAAATTGTGCACTGATGAAAATCCACAATATGGTTTCTGTCCTATTGGTGAGGATTCATGGCGTGGGTTCAAAAAGGCTGAAGCTACAGGGAGTGTATACAAGCATAAAAACAATCTACCTGTAGCTGTAGTTGAAGCCATGCGTCCTGTGTTTAAAGATCTATCCCATCCTGATTTGTTAAAGAAGTGTGTGCATGGGAACGCGCAAAATCCAAACGAAAGTATGAATAACGTCATTTGGTCACTTGTTCCCAAATGAACATTCGAGCAAATTGAAGCACTTTCACTTGGTGTGTATGATGCTGTATGTACTTTTAATGAGGGAAATTCAGCAAAGTTGCAGATTCTTAAAATTTTAGGCATAGAACCGGGTGAATATATGTACCATGCTTTGAAGTGTCTCCACAAAGAAAAACTTTTGAGGGCAAAATGTGCCTTTTTCCCAACAATCGAAAGAAAGGAGGAAGGAAAAACGGTATAAAAGAAAAAGAGAAGAAAATAATAATAAAAATAATGCACAGATTGCAGGTATGGGGCAGGGATGTTTTGATGAGTTAAGATATATCTCTTTAAATTTCATATCATAACGTATTTTTAAAACTGTATAAACATTTTTCTCAAAAACTGCATAAAATATACTCTTTAAATTTTTACCACCTTTTCTATACATATAAATATATATACTAAGCGAACTTTTTTCTATTTTTTCAAAAATATTTCTTAATAGCGCAGATCGCGTGTTACAGAACGGAAATTTTTGAAAAATTCATAGTGAAATTCAGTTACATTTTTTTTTAAAAAAGCTATATAAATGTTAGAATTTTGCTCAGTATAAAGATGAATGTCTACTTAAACTGTATAAACAAATTAAAACTTGTATCTGTTGTGGATCATTAGAAAATGTACATTAATTGATTCAACGTAATGTTATCTTATGGAGGTTGTATGTCCTTTTGAGGGCAAAATATGTCTCTTCTCTGTAATTAATACGAAGGAGGGTTAAAATAAGTCTATAAGACAAAGATAAAAGGAAAAGGTTTAAAAAATGTATAGATTGCACTCTATTATGTTGGAATCTTTTGATGAGGCAATGCGCGCGCTTTTACTTTCTTGAATTATCTCAGAATGATATTTTTGAAACTGCGAGTATCTTTTTCTCAAAATTTACTGTAAATACGATTTTGTAATTTTTATCACCTATTATATAATAAGTGGTAAAAAAACTGCAATTTTTGAAAAATTCATCGTGACATGCAGTTAAATTTTTTAATAAAAACAAGCTATATTAATGTATAAAATCTGCTCAGTTTAAAGATAAATGTGTACTTAAACTGTATAAAAAATTTCAAACATGGACTATAATACATTCTGAAAAAAAGTTACCTAAAAAAATAGCTAATTTAACATTAGCGGTATACGGGGTACCGACTCCCCACATATGTATCTTCAGAACAGTAAAGTTAAAATTTTATAAAATATGTTTAAATAAGGAAAAAAGCAGCTTAAAAAATTTGTCATCAGTCCAATAAAGGAAACCGGTTGCCTAGGTTGGACATGCAATTTTTTTTAGTACATTTGAAACAAAAATATTTTTAAATCCTCAAATTCACACCAGCACACAATGCATGAAGCCAACTATGAGATTTTATAAACTGTATCACTTCCTCTTCTCCCTTTGTTTCTTCACAAATGATACATATCCTAAGTTTTTACACTTTTTTATCCAACCTTTAATGGTTTTAGTGTCCTTTCACTGGTTTTTTTTATTTGACTTCTCCCAGTTCCAATTTATGTACTTCTAGTGATTATAAACTGCTCTCTGAGATATTCATGCAGTTTAACCCTCTGATTTCTGAGACCATTGGAATAGAGGGGCGTCAAAATACGGGAACGTCTCAGTTCCTCTTTCAAAGATATCTAAAATTCACTTCCCCTCAAAAACCGGAATGACATCTGGCACTCTCGAAATTCTAAGAAAACCCCCTATTCCCCAACCCCGTCAGGGCGATCCATTCTAACGGAGAAAGCGTGCGCTGAGGGTGTGAAATCAATCACACTTAATGACAGGGGATGGAAACTTCACAGTGGACCTAAATTTAAACACTTGTTCTTTAATTGAAAATACTGAACTCTTTGTATTTTAAAAAACTTTGATTTGAAAAAAAAATCACTCAGATTTTGGGATACAACATTCTAAGTATGGAAAATATAGTTTAAGTGTCAAATGAAACTTTGTTTTTCAAAATCACCATAGTATCACCATTAAAAATAGTACGACAGTATTGCAACAACCAATTAAATTGATTTACACAGTTTGCTGTGGAAAAGACAGTGACTTATTGGGTTGGTTTTAGATATGTAACACCTTGATATAAAAGGGTTAACTCTTTCTCTTAAAAATGATTTCATACACCCTATTAATATTGTTACAACATTATTTTCCTATTTTACGGCCCAAATATTTAATAGAATTGAAGCTATGATACTGGTCCCAATTCGGCGTCTAGCGGTATCTTTCGGAATAAATCTTTTTTTTTATTTCAAGTGCTTCGATGGGCCTCTGGCGAGATTTCTACTTAGGGATCGACGATCGCAGGTTCGAGGTATGTTTCCTACTAGGAATGTAACGAATATTTGGCAACTATTCGGCTCTTCGGCTCTTTTGCCGAATACTAAGAAGATATTCGAATAATTTCAGAATAAAGATTTTTTTTTAAAAAAACATATTTAGCATTTCATTTAGCATATAAAACATTTTCATACATATTTAGCAAAGAATAATGTGCAGAATTATAATTTCAGTACATTTATTATCAAGAAAATCGATCATTTACTCATTTTTAAATACATTTGGTGTATTTAATAATGCTACATATCATTTATCATTTTAAAACCTGAAATTATGATGTGAAAACAATAAATTATCAGTATTTTGAAAAAAAGTTACGTTTGGTTTTTTTATAGTATGAATGTATTTTAAAATCGGTTTGTTTCCAATGACAAAGCCCCCCCCCCAAAAGGTTTTGAAAATTTTTACATGGTGAAATAACATGATGAATGTTTTCAGTTTTAGTCCATATTTTTATAGTTTTATTTATACGAAATTGAACATTGGGCCAAAAAGTTTTCAAGTAAGGCGATCTTGGGCCTTTTATGAACTTAAGTCATCCTTGAGTGGTGCACAGAAAATTAATTTAAAACTTAAAATTTAGCGAGACCATCTGCTTACCTCCAATACACAAATGATTTCTTAATATTTGCATTGTCATTGCGTCGTCACAGCCGAACATTTTTCTGGAAATTTCTGATCTGCACATTTCCAGGCAAATCTGAAATATAGGATTCAAGAAATATATGTATATTTTAATTTTTCAACGTTTTGCAATGCATGCATTTTCAAAGGATTTCAGGTCCATTGAAGAGTATGATAGAAGAATAGAACAATAATACGAGGGGATAATATGTTATGTAGTATACATTTCGTTTCTTAGCTATCATGGTGAGATCACTATGGGCAGCCAAAAGATGAGCTTGATTACGAAAGTAGTTTTTTCGCTCTCGGAGAGGTCTGAAAATTCGAAATTCGTCAATACTTCGAGGTATGGTTTTTTGAAGATTAGAGTATTTTCTCTAAAATAATTTACTATAAGAGAAATTAAAAAGTATATGAATTTCACATTTATCTCGTAAATTATTTTATGTAATAAGTAATTTATCTTAGATTTCACATGTATTTTTTATATACTATTAAACTAATATATGCATACAATTTATGCATCTGATATATGAAGCAGAAAAAAATGATAGTATGTATTTTATATATCTGTTATCAGCGAGGGAATGATATAACAAGGTAATTACAGATCAGCCGTTTTTGAGAAAATGTAGATGAATTTTTTTCCCATGATGGACTATTGTCTCATTTAAATGCACGCCCATAATTCGAAAATATTATAGTTACCTAGTTATATCACGAGACATATCGCCCCATGATAGATGAGTATTTTTCTGCTATTTTTACCTTTATAATGCGTGCTTTATTCTTTTCTAAGAAGCACTGTTAATTGCTTTAGATATGTGTTTCTTTACTTATAAATTTTGAAAACTAATTACATTAGTAAATATATTAATTAGTTAAACTCAATTAACGATACTTTGGCAGTTAGAATTAATTGCCTTGATTATACTCGCGAAAAGATAAAAGAAGTGTTTTGATGTTCGCTTTTCAAACCTATCCTCACCATTCTTGATAAAAATCTTTTCAATTGTATTGAATAATATATCATTAAGAATGAAAACTTCTTTCATATCAAGAAATTATAAGATTTTTCTGAATAACAAAGAGCAATTGAGTATTTTCAGCATTGGGACGATATTTTAATGAACATTATGTGTGAAAACTGTGACTACGGAATGATTTACCTGATAGGAGTTAGGATTGGTAAAGTTTTCCGCATCATCTGACGGTCCATTGTCCCTGCAGTTTGTTTCATATGGAGGAGTAAGAAGGTACTCTTCTTTTTCCTGTAAACGAATTATTTTAATATTGGATAATTGCCAAATTTAATGATTAAATAAACATACTGGTTGCTGATAGTAAATAACACAATAAAGATGTATTTTGTATATTGTTAAGAATTCTGTAAATTTAACGACTTGGCGAGGTTTTTGGCGATATATTTCCCGACTTGGTGTCACGAAATTTCTACCCTTCTCTAGAAAATCTGGCTATCTCCCGAGAGTTTATAAAGCCTAGCTGCAATCGCTATAAATTCAGCCTGACAGCAACCTTTCAAGACCTCTGTTCCCTTCCTCCTTTGCCAGGCTCTTAAATCTTGTCAAATGTTTAGGCACTCCCGAACATTTTGCCACCATGCTACATCTGCCGATCGACTTGTAGTCTATTGAAGACAGGACCTGTTTGGATTTATAGACTGTAAATATTTGTAAATAACAACTGTAATTAAATTTATGTTTGTGCCGACTTTATTTAAGTCCATTCAATCCACGAACCCGTCAGAATTGTAACTATATCTTAAACGTCTATTTTGCGCAATTTAGTTTCCTTTCAGTTTTGAGTACACCATCTGCTTTTAAATTTTTGAAAATTTATTTAATTATTATAACAGTAGCCCTTGAAGACTAAACCTTTGTTTCATCGGTAATATCGGTAATCGGATGTAATGGATGACAGGCAACTATTGACGGAAAAACCTGAAATTGTTACATTTTTAAATATCACCAAAGAAATTTATGTTCTAGATCTGTTGTGCCGGAAAAATGATTTTTCAAGAAATACTCGCCATTGGACAATTCTTCTTTTTCTCAATCTTTTAAATATCTCTCCTATTATTGCTTTTGTAATTTTTTAACACAATAATATCGATAAGAATATAAAAAAAAGACTCGATTTAAAACAAAAATTTAGTTGGGAACTTATTCTGCTGTAAATTCAACGCAGAGCTGCCAATTCCCGCCTTCCAGTGGAAATCAAAATAGAAGCAAATCTTCTGTTCTGTTAGATATCGGCGATACAGGCCCAATTGAAAAAGTCAATGAGTAATAAAGGTAGTTGCGTATACTGTAGATGAAATAGGGACAAATATGCCCAAAAATATTGTCACATACACTATAACCGGGCTTGTGGAGAGCTTCTAAATGAAGTATGTATAAAACGATACAATTCTTTAGAGTATTTTTATAATGCATATAAAAATATTAAAATAGTTACTGCAGTTATTTTTGTTGTTTTTTTTGCATTTCTCATATGTTTGTTCTTTGAATTTCAAGTGATATATTTTTTCTTATAAAAACTTATTTGTAAAAAAAAAAAAAAATAGGGAGAAAAAATGAGGGGCATATGCACGCCACATGCCTAAACAAACCTGAAGTGAAAGACACGCGTAACAAAATTCACGCGCCTAACGGAGGATTGATCAGAGCAATCATAATTCGCCATTAATCTATAATTGTCACATTTTCACATCCATAAGAAAATGATATCTGAATTATTTTCACATTTTCTTGACACATTTAATCAGCATCTAACGCAAATCACTTGCACAAAACAGTAGATAAAATATAATAAGACCGTACTGAGAGAGTGCCTGAGAAATACAGGCTTGCTTATTATTAAACGCCATGTGTGGGTGCAACAGACAGAAGTCTGCACCATGTCGCGACATGATGGTGCATGAATCATTCGGCATTTACTTTTAGAAACACATAAATCAATGCTTTTATAATTACAAAATACTGATCGTTTCAATATCCCGAGACTAGCACTTTTGGACGATTTTTCACCGGAAAGTGGTGACAGGCAATGAGTAAGATGAGCACATGCCCGGAGTTCTTTGTTAACTCACGCCAGTAAAATGTAACCGTCCCATCAGTTTTTCACTTTCCCCTATTTTGTTGAACATAACTCCTCCTCGGGCATGCGCAAAAGCGTTGAATCTGAAAACGTACAATATCTATGATTAATTTAAAATATTTTTTTACAAACATATATAGTCGTTGGAAACAAGATCTGACTCTGGAAACGAAATACTAAAAATAGAAATACCATTGTAGAAAATTCTGGGCGATTGACAGGTTTTGCTTCCGTATTTAAATTCAGCATAAAAAGTTACGCTAGAAACATAAAAAACATTCTATGTACCAAAACCTTGTTAATCAGTGTACTTATGTTAAACTAATACATTTCACCACTGAAGTTTTTAAACGTGCGTGGGAATACCTGATAAACCTTCTCCTGAAAATTCGTTAATATTAATTTCTTTTTGTAATCCATGTTGGCCCAAAAACACGTAAAAATGCACTGAATAATTTATTTCATTCCTTCCGCCAATAGAAATTATCATTATGACGATAACATGCAAGTAGCAATCCCGATTACCGTGAAACACAATATTTTGACTCATCTCTTCATAATATATGGCTTCAAAAGAAAAAAGCTGAGCGTAAACGAAAGAAAAAAGTAATTTCAAAGATTTAAAGTACTTCTATAGAAGAAATATTTAATTGAACCGAATGCACCATAATTATAAAATTTTTTTATCAGTGGGTACAATAATCGTAAATAATGTTTTATTCGTAGGTGCAATATAAGCAAAAAGCTCTTTTATTGTTATTTGCCAGGAACTGGTATCTCTCTGCAGTTCTACAGATAAAAATCCAATCAGTGCACAGGATTTCGTTAAGTATCGTATAAGGTCATTAAATAAAATCAAAATCATTGAATAATGCATCAAAGTTTTAATCGGATATATTCATTAATACTTTTTTTATTAGTATAAATAAAATATTTCTAATAACTTTTATAGATAAAACGTATCTTAATAATTCGTATTTGTGTGTATTCCTAAGTATTTATCAAGAAATAAACCGCGAAAATCGCAATAAAATAAACAATGAAGTTTAAAGAATACTATTTTCATTAAAATTTAGATTTTGAAAGTTCTTCAAGGAAAAAAAATAAAAAATATGCGAAAGATATTTTATATATTATATGAAAAAATAAAGAATTGATATTGGCTAGTTCTTTAACCGCCATATTTCTAACGAATGGGCCAACTAGCTTTTGTCACTGCCAGTTGACTTCGCAAACTATTCGCTAAAATGTTCTTACAAATGTTTGTAAGTTTGTCTGGGACTTAAGTCTTACAATAGTTGAAAAGAAATATTAATTTCATTTGATTTGTTTCCTATTTCCAGCACTGAAAGTTAAGAAGGAAAATGTTTATTTTGCTGTTTACTATCGCTGAATATTTGTGTCATATCTATATATATAAAACACTAATGTACCTGGCAAAGAAAAGAGATTCATTTCTCTTTTGCCGATGGTAGTTTACAAAACAAAACCGGTAGCCTCCTCCATGTTAGGCATAACTTCATAGTCCAGAGTCTGTTACTATATTCGTTCTGGTGTAAAATAACTTTTTCTCGAGAAAATGAGTTTAAAATGAAGAATTCACAATATTTCTTACAATATTATGAAACTTTGGATGAAATTATTCAAAAGAGATCAATCAGTTAGAAAGGAAGCAGATGGGCTGAACATTATGGAGATTACTATAGTGAACATTTTATTTTCGCTTCCTTACGTTATGTTTACACCACTTGGTGCCTTTTTTTCTTGGCAAGATTTCTTGGAGCACTGAATAGCCAGTTTGGCTCTAGAAGCGTTAGAAAAATCATGATATGCATATCAATGAGCGCAGTTGCTCTAAGCCGGATAAATTAGTTCTTTTTAATCATCCTGCATTACAAAATATAAACATACGTGTACTTGCCAATTGGACTTGAAAACGGTAATCATCTTTCAGCATTATTTCATGCCCTTCAGTTACAGGATTCATGGGTATAAACGGAGAATGGATGCCGAAATACACTTGTGGCTTACCCAACGGTGAAAACAATTCTATTTTGTATAAGTTGATCATATACCATAAAATTTCCTGCCCGTCCCTCAGCTGGAACGATCCTGTGAAAAAAATTTCGGAGTTATAAATTTGCAGTTGATAGATGTATAATTTTGGAATATTATTAGGAAATGCAAGTATTTCGGAATTTATCTTACTTTAAAGACATAACATTATTAAAAATGGATTTTTGTTTTTCGCAGAGAAAAGTATGTACAAACTCATTGCATAAGAAAATTAATGTTGGCATCAGTTTTAAAATCATTCTTGAAAGAAAAATGCAAGTTGTGTTTAATTACATCTACATTTCCATATGCATTTGCGCGTATGTGAGAGTATATAAGAGTAAAATTTCGTGTAATATCTTTTTACTAGAGGGTGTTGCGAAAGCATGACATTGGCTATTATTCCAGTTCCATTTGACGAACTGTTAGTCATTGTTTAGAATTAGAGGCGTTAATAGGACTCTGATAATTTTCAATTTGTATTTCAGAGTGTTAGATTGCAAAAAATGCAACTACATCATTTTTCGGCTTTGCCAATATTTTTCAATATTTAAATCTTCGCCACCAAAGTTTCTTTAGTATCTTGTGACATCTTTGTCAACTTTTAAATTTCAACGGTAATTTTTACAGTTTATTAAATATCTTAATTTTTTATAATTATTTTTCTAGTAATCAACATAATTATTAATTGCTTTAACTTTTTATGTCATTTTCTTTCATGTTTCAAGTTTATTAAATTGTAAATTAATTTAATTCAACGGAACTATTTGCTCGCCATCTTGTACGGCGTATGAATTTTTGTGTGAAAGGGTTTAATCGTAAGCCTGACTGGGAGAGATTTCCTTGTGTGAAATTTTGAATAGGTTGGTTTTGACTGAAGAAGAAGAGTGAGTGCAGCTGCAGGGCCCGAGGGACGTTAGGCCTCTCGGCTCTTGCCCCTTCTGTTATTACGTTGGTCCCCAAATAGAAAAAATGGTTAAAATGACCAGCAAGAAATTTTTCCACGACAGAATGCAGGTGTGTGAAATCGTTCAGTTTAAAAAGATGCAAATCGAATATAGTTTGATCTGAAGCTGTTTCTGTTCACGTTTGGAATGGTAGCTGTCGTAATCCGTTTGTGTTCTTCTTAAAAAATAATTTTTTAAATGGGCTGTGGATTTTACGCTCTCCAACGAATGTGGATTGAGTGAATCTTTAATTACACATGAAGTTATCCAGTATCAGTTAACGGATCCAGTTACTCAACCCACCATGCCCAGAATCCTGGACTGCAGTACACAAATAAGCCTTCTGCTAGAATAATTGAACAGCCTGCCCTTCGAAGTCTACGTTTTCATTATGAATGTGAAATTAAAGGAAGTTCTGCTGGAAGCATTTGTGGGCATCGATAATACAGCTGAATCACCTGTAGACTGATTCAAAAACTTTTTGTGACACCGAACATTATAAGTGAATATCGAATAATTTCAGTACATTCCAAGGTACTTCATTGCAAGACTGGTTTAACTCACGCTCAGTACAAATTCATTTCGTAATGGCCATTATGGAAAGGGTATATGTTTCACATTTATTGATTTGATATAAATATTGTGCTAAAAATATATATCTACAATCTGTTTTATCGTTGTGTGATTTTAAATTGTTTTCGGGTTGTATGCATCAGAATTATCTGTCTTTTCAATATTCTTAACTTAAAGTTGGCAGCGTATAATAATTTAAAAATTTATCAATAAAAAATATTTAAAATTTTAAGAATTTTGGTTTTTATTTAATCTCTCTATTTTGCTGTCCAATGCAATGTACTTAAGTTTTTAGCTACCTCCTTTGTGGCCAATTATTTTTAGGTCCCTGAAAAGTTAAGTGCTCAATAGAGGTGTAGCAAAAATTGCATTTAATTTGTATTTCAAATTTTTAGCACCATGCATTAAAAACTAATTAACATTTCAATATTTAACACAGACATAAGAGCAACCGTTGCAATGAAATGACTATAAGACTGACTTCTTTTTATATCTAAATTTGAATTGTTTTTTTAGTTCCATATTTTCTTCACAGTTTTATAATTCAAATATTTCAGATGAAATATTGACAATTTCATTTTCAAAACAATCAGCTAATTCTACGGACACTTAATGCTGAATTGTGTTTTGTGTGTACATTGTTTCCATTCCGTTTTAAATAAAAATTGTGTAAATAATTGTTTTCATTAACTATTACCCAATTACAACCAAATTTTAATAATTACCTTCTTAAAATTTGATATTTTGCAATAGCATATCTAGGAAATACGCGTGATCTTTTATGTTGGTATAGAGGGCGGTTATAATGTTATATGCTGCTGGGAGGTTATAATGTTCCTTCAATGACTATTATTTAAGGCTGGAGTTCCACGGAATATTTCTAAGAAATACTCTATAATTCCCAACAGGAATATTTAGTTTAATGTTTGCATTTATTTGGGTTCTAGCGGCTTCTGAGCAAAAGGGTTTTTCTTTAAATTAAATTTTATAAATATACTGGTAAAATTACGAAATTTGAGATGGTTCATCTTCTGAATAATTTTCTGTTTTTTTTCACAGTACTTCCCGCGAAAATTGCATTATTCTTCAACGTAGTAAAATTAGAGATCTGAGGATTTTAGCCATGATTTGACCTTCTATCTGCCATGTATGTGATATAGATACTACACTTCTGCCAAAATATTCCACGTTATATTGAAGTGAGAACCCAGCTATATATTCTCTATAATTAACTGTTCTGTAAGATACTTTTATATCCCTAACCTCGGCTAAGCATAAATTAGCCACAAAAGCATTAATTTTTAATAGTATCAGAGCAGCAACATTGCTTATAAAGTTTGGTCCTACACTGAAGTTCCAAAAGTCATGGCGTACCTCTTAATATTGTGTGGGACCTCCTTTTGATCGGAGAAGTGCAGCAACTCGACGTGGCATTGATTCCACAAGTCGACAGAAGTCCCCTGAAGATATTCTGACCAATGTTGCCTCTATAACCGCCCAAAATTTCGAAAGCGTTTTCGATGCACGATTTTCTGCACGAACTTACCTTTCCATCATGCCCTATATATGATCGATTTCATTCATGTCTGACCCTATGGGTGGCGAAATCATTCGCTGAAACTGTCCAGAATGTTGCTCAAGCCAATTGCTAATAATTTTGGCCAGGCGATATGGTGCATTGACATCCTGAGAAATACCATCGATTTTGGGTTCATGAAGTTCATGAATCGTTGGAAATGGTGTCCAAGTAGTTAAAAATAGCTATTTCCAGTCAATGATTGGTTCATTTTGATCAGAGGAGCTAGTCCCTGTCGTGTGAAAACATATCACATCAATATGGAGCCGCCACCAGCTCGCCCAGTGCCTTGTTGACAACTTGGGTCCCTGGCCTCGTGGGGTCTGCGCTTCACTCGAACGCTACTATCAGCTCCTAACAACTGGAATCGTGACTCATCTCACAAGCAACATTTTCCCGCTTATCTAAGGTACAATTGATACGTTCACGAGCCCAGCAGAAGCGCTGCAGCTGATGGCGTGTCTTTAGCAATGGTACTAGAGTCGGACTTCTGCTACCATATCCCATAAACGCCAAATTTCGCTCCATTGTCTCACGGAAACGTTTGTCGTACGTCCCACATTGATTGTTGCTGTTATTTGACGCAGTGTTGGTGATCTGTAAACAGTGTCTACTCTACGCACAAGTTGCTTGTCTAGGCCATTAAATAGAGGCGGTTGCCATTGTACTGTCCCTGGAGGGAGGTAATGCTTGAAATTTTATATTTTCAGCCCACTCTTGCCAATGTGGATCGAGAAATGTTGAATTAGCTAACAATTTCTGAAATGGAATGCTTCAGACGTATAGCTCCAACAATAATTCCGTTTTCAAAGTCAGTTAATTCCCGTCCTGTGGCCATAATAACGTTAGAAAACATTCACAGGAATCACTTGAGTACAAACGAAAGCCCTGATAATAAACTACCCATTTTTACATTTCTTACACGATGCCACAACCATCTATGTACTTGTGCTATCATATATATGCCATCCCACAACTTTTGTCATTTCGTGTTCGTTCATTCGTTTCATTTTGTGTGTATTACGTATGTGAATTTTAACGGCATCTATAGGTTTATCCTCCATCAAAAACAAAATATTAGAAGACATCGGCAGATTCTCTCACATTTTTTTAATGAGCATGTATTCGGAACTAATATTTGAAAGCTCCATTTAAACAGAACATATTTCTAAATTTCGACATCAAATATAGATTGATTATTTCTGTGAGAAAAGGAATTCATCATAATTTTTAATGATAAATGCATTATAAGGAATATTAAAAATTTATGTTTACCCATCTCTGAAGAATTCACTATCTTTATCTCGTAGAGGCACATCATTTTTCTGTTGATATGTTGATTGTATATTCGAATAGTAGTAATTTGAGGCACAGCTAGTAATCCACTACTAATTGTTTTTAAGCCAAAACGAGGCAATTTATAATCACATCACACACGCCAAATGTGATGTTAGATGCTGGACACTATAGTAGTTATACAGGGTGTTTTTTAAACTGACACTTCTCAGAGGCATCTGTAGCTCGTTATATCAGCTGAAATGCCACCAAATTTGGTAGGGGGACTAAAGACGAAACGGGGAAGAAGATTCCGTGATAAAAAAAAAATATTTCAGAAAGTCACCGATAGGTGAAAATGTGGCGCTGTTGTAGTCTACACAACTAAAAATTAGACAATTGAATAACAAATAAGAAATTTCAATGCAAAACTGCTCTAATACAACAAATGAACTACCCCAAAGGGTTACAGAGATGAAATTACAGTGCACTATAGCACCAAGCATCTTCCAATGTGACATCCCTTCTCATGGACCACACATTGCATCCTGTACACAATATTCTGGACGGCTGAAAATAACATGTCATCATTAATGTCCAACACAGCCCGTAATATCCGTTGTCCTTTAAAGCCGTCATCGTTTAGACCCACCAAGGTAGTCATTGGACTTCAAACAACACCACCAAAAAAAGTCGCATGAGGTTAGATCTAGGGAAAATGGACATGGAAAATGTTTTGTACAAGATGCAATGTCCACGAGAAGGTTGGTCACATTGAATCATATTGCCACATTTTCCACTACTCGTCCATTATGTGGTCGTGAGGTAGAAACGCTGACTTCAGAGATATTGATCCTTGCTTCGATCCCCGCTGTTTGCAGATTTGGCTTTTCTTTCTTTGGATTTAACACTCATTTATGCTAATTTTTCAAATGTTCCAATTTATGTAAATTTAAATAAATTAGATATAATTGAATATAGAATGTTCTAGAGTGTTCTGTTACTGTATATAAGTTGTGGCTCTCCAGTTGAGGGATTTCTATTATATACGATCATCTACATCAAACACCAGTGTTGGATTTCTAATAAATTGTCATTAATATACTTCACGTCTACTCACTTAATCATGTCACCTGTGTCTACGTGACATGTTTGGTGGTGGCGCCGAGTATCTAGGTTTCACATTAATTCGCCGTGGCACAAGGTGCTTAGCGCAGAAGCCGTCGGCTACAGCAATTGCTTCCTGAATTTTGGCTCATTCCTGCACCAGTCAGACAAATACTTCAAAGAAAGATTACAGAGGACACAACGTTTCAAACATCTCCAGGATTTCCTTTAATACAGCCAGTCAGAACATCGGCAACTTTTATGGTGAAGCTGGGGAAATCCCTACAGCGTGGCTCAAGGAATACGAACGTGTAGCAAATTTCAACCGGTGGGACGACACTATGTGCCTGGCCAATGCCTACTTCTTTCTTAATGGGGCAGACAAGCTATGATACGAAAACAACGAGGAGAATTGAATTCATGGGAAAAATTTCAAGAGCAGTTCAATATCGCTTTTCGATGGATCAAGAAACCCCTTGGAAGATGAAGTAGTAGCCTATGAGAAAGATGATGCCCTAGCCGCCTTTTCAGATATTGCCTTCGAACAAAGAAAAGCTCCGGAGCTATCTATAATGATTGATGCTCATAGAAGAGGGGAGCCGGTGGCAACCCATATAGCAAAGAAGGTTACCATTTTAGTTTCCATAAGCTGTCTCGAAAGCATTTCCGCACAAACCATTTCGGAAACCATTGCCTCAAGGCTTACATAGGATAGCTTTTTATGAACTACCTCACAGACAAGGTTTGAACGGCAAGTTCGCGAAAGCATTTCCGCGCAAACGTTTCAGAAACTATTCCCGCAAAATTGACGTAGGAAAGCTTTTCTTGAACCACCTTGTCCCATCGTGTGTAGCCCCGTCGGTATGGTGGTCATTGCGATTGCCTCCCAGCTGTATGAACGCGGGTTCGATCCCCGGCTAGAAGGAATTTGGAGTTTTGTCCCAATCTACGACGAAATTGCACAAGTAAGTTCAATTAAAAAAATAGATTAATCAAATTAATTGAAATTAATAACCAAGCTTTTAGTAATTCAGATTCCAATTGACATTCCAGATAACTCTAAGGCCCAGTGCACACTAGCCAATTCTTGTCGTTGAAGATATAAAAATAATAATAGAAATCTCCATTCCCCTCCACAGGGGGCATGTGGGTTACTATTGTTATTTCTATAGCTTCAACGACACAAATAGGCTAGTTTGCACCGGGTCTAAGTTGCACTCATGACGTCAGAAGAAGGGGGATAAAAAAGGGGGTTAGGCCTCTCAGTAGGAGTACGGCATTGAAGAGGAGGTGAATAATGTGGGTATGACCCCTCTGTAAGAGCATGGCTTCAGAGGAGGGGAAGGGGTGTTCTATTTTGTCGGCCAAAGGAGGTTTCCTAACAACTCTTTGAAAGGCCTGAAACAAGCTTGTAATAAAAGCTTGAGGAAATCTTACCAAAAACCGTACAGAGAATTTTGTTTCTTATGAACTATCGAGCCTTTCCGCTACTTTTCCGAAAGGTTCAATCCTTGTCATGGACATGTTTGCGACAACCCTTTGCCCTTGCTGACGACAAGGTTTCCAAAGCCTTTTAAACACGCCTTCTTTGCTATCTGGGAAAGAAATTCAATCTGATAGTTGGAATACTTTGCAAGAAGAATTCTGATCCGTCCGGAAAGAAATGGTTACAAATCACCCCCAGGAACCTCCGTCTTGAAATTTTGCAAAATTTCCATGACGCTCTGACTGACGGGCATCTAGGTTTTTCAAGAACCTATGACGGAATTCGGAAGCGATTCTTTCGGCCAGGACTCTATAAAAGCGTACGACGCTACGTTGTACACTACCAAGAATGTCAAAGAAGAAAATCAGTTCCACAGAAACCTCCTGGACTACTCGTACCGATTCCACCAGCAACCGTACCCTTTCGGCGTGTTGGCATAAATCTTCTGGGAAGGTTTCCTAAATCAACAAGAGGAAATAAATGGATTATCGTATGTACAGATTACCTATCTCGTTCAGCAGCGACAGAAGCTCTACCAACAGCCGAAGCTCAGGAAGTGACGAAATTTATGATTGAGGAAATCGTGTTGAAACACGGAGCACCTCGAGTGATTACAACCGGTCGTGTCAAAGTTTTCCTCCCAAAGCTGGCGACAGAGATAAATCAGTTATGTAACTCCAGGCACAGGATATCACCCCCAAACGAGCGGATTAACAGAGTGATTTTACAAAAAGCTAGCAGATATGATTTCAATGTACGTCGGAGTGGAACAAAAGAACTGGGATTCTCGCTTTTGTAACTTTCGTTTACAATACCGCGAAGCAGGAGACTACCGGTTTCACACCCTTTTATCTTAATTTTTGTCGAGAAACTGAAAAACACTCGACACAGTGTTTCCGTACAGCATTCACTGTTCCGAAAATGAGTATGTCAGGCGACTCGTCACTCAAGCCGAAGAATCAAGGCAGCTTGCCCGAATCAGGACATTAGAAGCCCAGTAAAGGGATAAAAACCGATGAGATTCTAAACACCATGATGTATCATGCAATCCTGGATATCTTGTTTGGGTTTCACCCCAGTAAGGAAAGTTGGCCTATCAGAGAAGCTGCTAAAACTTTATTTTGGCCCATACCTAGTTGTACAACAACTATCTGACGTCCCCTATGGATTCGAGGAACTGGAACCATCCCCACGTAGACGAAACACGAGAGAGGTTGTATATGTCCTCAGTATGAAAAAGTTCTATGACCCAGCGGAACAAGAACAACTCCTAATTGACGACTCGACGACACTACGAAATGAAGCTGCAACAGACATTGTATACGATTCTGAAATACACGATGAAGACCGCCAATACTCCTGACTCTTCTGAAGAAACCACTTCCTACAAAGTCCCCATAACCAGATCCAGAACACGGACAGAACTTTAGTTTGACATCGGGACGTTGGCTCTTTTAAAGGAGGAACAATGCCACATTTTCCACTATGTGGCTGTGAGGTAGCAACGCTGACTTCGTAGCTGCTGGTCCTTGGTTCGGTCCCCGCTGGTTGCGGACTTGGTTTTTCTTTCTTTGGATTTAACACTCATTTATGCTAATTTCCAGAATGTACCAATTTTATGTAAATTTAATTAATTTGAATATAATTTGAATATAGAATGTTCTAGAGTGTTCTATTACTGTATATAAATTGTGACTTACCCTGTTGAGGGGGTGGAATTATATACGATCATCTGGATAAAACGCCAGTGTTGGATTTCTAATAAATTGTCTTTACTATACTTCACGTCTGCTCACTTAATCATCTCACCTGTGTCTACGTGACAATGTTGAAGGGTCATCACATGCCCTCGTAGAGGGAGTAGTTTTATTGAATAACTAGCCGCCTACGGCGACCAGCAGGTTGGAAAATACTTAATGTATCATTACTTGAAATAAGACAGTAAACTAATCTGCTTTGTCTTTTAAATAGTCTTTAGCCGATTGGTGATGCGTAGATTTCTCAGGAATAATTTTTTTGCGCAGTTATTGTCTCCTTGGTGTTCTAAAAAAATCCTGTAGAGTTCCGACGTGTGTTAGCGCAGAACTGTTATTTATTCTCCTTTCTGATATGATTTCTTCGTCTTTTTGTGCGGGTGTTGAGTCTTTTTAGACATTTCCGGTAATTATTTTTTGTTAAGTCTTTTAAGCTTTTAACAATGATCTCCCGGATTAATCGAGAATCTACTTACTTACATAAATTTCATGCATGGAAGAGAGTGTTATGATTTCAAATTACTTACCTATTGCAAGAATAGGATTTTTTAAAAAAAATATTGTGAAATATCAGGTTAACACTTCAAAACATAAAAAAAATGTTTTAAAAAGTCAGGTAAACCCTTATTATGTGAACAATCGAGTTAGAGAATATATGAAGCAGAGAGTCGCGTTTGCCTCATAAATTAATACTAAATATATCAGGAAAAAATCATACAATAAGAAATGTATTGAGAGCAACCAGAAACGTCAGCGTCAACGAATGAAATGACGTTTCAGAAGCTTACCAATCTTTTGAGTTTCAGGTTTCAATCCACTCTGGTACAAATGAAGATTGTTTGAATAACATTTTAGATAGCCGCCGTAATCATAAACGAATGTTTTCACATCCTGAGTTGAACTAAAACACGGAAGAAGTAAGGAAATTACTAAATTTTTTCTGAAAAGATAATTTCGTTTAATCATTTAAGTATGACAAGTTCAAACATTTAGAAAAAACAAACGAATATATTAAAATAATATAAATTTACAGAAGTCATTTTTCTCTCATTTTTCTTCAGGAAAAATACCCAATAATAATATTGTGCTAAAAGTAATTTATATTTAAATGTTTGTGAAGTGAAAATAAATAAGTGAAATATAAAGTTCATAAAAAAATATCGAAAGACTGAAAGGATTAATTAGAAACCTCAGGGGACAAAAATCAGACAGATATGGAATATCATATCACGCGTAATCAAATAACGTAAGTAGAAAGACAATTATCATCCATTCGGACAGTAATTAGCTATCATGGTTCAGGTGAGATAGGAATAAATGTAAGGCAGAATGAGCTCAGAGTTTTGAAATCTTTAAGGAGGAAATTTGTAGGAATCATTGATTTCATTGCGGTGGGCATTCAAATCGAAATAACGTTGAAAACCTTCCAAGCAGATTCTTTTATCACATGCAGATATACTTCTACAAAAAGTCAATTCCAGTTAGTTTATTAAATTACCCACAAACAGTCCGGACATTTAACCTTGCAATTTCTCTGTTTTTGCTGAATAGAGAAATGATGTTAGAAGATACCGACTAAATTCGGAGGTTGACGTGAAGGAGACAGCACCTGAATGGCTCTCAGAAAAATCTTGGAGTTTCACAACAACAATATAGTCCGCCTTGCGACCCTCTGAGATAAATGTCTCATCAATTTTGATGAGTAAGCTAAATTAAACATTTGCTCCCGAACGTTGTTTCGCTATTTACTGAGTGCCCTTTATAGTGTTTTATTGATAAATAATTCAAAAATCTATTAAAACTTTATTTTATGTCCTCACATTTGAAAGAAAATTATAAAACAAATAATTTGATTGTTGAAAACTTATAATTACTTTGAATATAAAGAAGAAGAATTTCAAATCCGCGCGATTTCACTGAATGGATTATAGAAAGGGACGCATAAAATTAAGGGCATCTATGGTACATGGGTTGAAAGGGAACTTTCAAAAGAATAACTCTATAAAAGAAGAGTATTATGTCAGATTCTTTTATCATTGAATCTCTCAATGCCTATTTCTAGTTAATCAGACATAAAATGAAATGGCGTTCTGTTAATTCATGCAAACATATATTAATTTCATCGCGTTTGGAAGAAGATACTCTGTCATTATAAATGAAACATTTTCCTACCAGGTCAATTTAGTTCTAGAGAGGAAATGAAATAACAAAAATACAATTTTTTAATACTTATAAGTTTGGCCATCTTAAATATATGAACTGTAGTAATCTAATCAGCATTAATATATCATTTATCATTTCATTTGAAAGTTATATTTCGAATAGGTAAAAAATTATTTTAAGAAATTCATAAGCAATAGAAATTGAGCAGCTTTTAAGCAGTGTTCTATTACTCTTTCTTTCTATTGTAATGATTCTCACGATCGACGTACTGAAATATTTTCATTCATTTATCTCAATAAAATTAAGGTTTCGAAATCCTTCTGAACAATTAAATCTTTTCTTTCATTGAGGTATATCTGAAATGTTTCGTTGAAAGCACATCCAACTATTCTCAACACAATTTTAAAGTAAAAAGTATTTAAAAGCATCATCAGTTAAAATTTTTATAATACGGTTAATTAACTTTAGTCTGATGAAACTATATTTTGAATTGTATATTATTTTAAGAACATGATTTTATACTCTATTTCTATATTTTTAAATATTTTGTGTCATAATGATGAGTAATATTCGAAATTACCCTAATTTGAATCACAATGATAAAAAGTTGAAGTTTACAAGTACGTATGTGTGATACTTTCGAAGATTCCCCAAGAAATTCAGCAACAGGGCGCCGCCCTAAGCTTTATCCGCCTTTTCTTATAAATTAATACATTTTTTATTTGGATAAATGTTAGATGGCATCTAAATTGAAACCGTTTCTTTTAACCACTTAATTGGGTTTCATGCAACCAGTCAATTTCGCTTGGCGGCTTTTCTTGCTATGTTTTCGACTTATTTAGTCAGCAGGCTGAAAAAGTCCTATGAAATTGTTCGGATGTATGTCTTCATTTCAAGAACATCAAAAAGTTAAAATAAATAAAACTGCCTTTCGTTGTTGAAAGAAATTACAGTTAATTCAACCAGAATTCAAAAACCTTGCTTAGAAATACAGTCCATTAAGAGAAACATGATCTAACAATGTGGTTACTGAGCTGCAACTTTCTAATTGAAGAATCAAACTTCTTAAAATTTTGTTCCATTATTCATTTATTTAATTTCAGTAAATACTAAAATGAGTTTCCTTATAGCCAAATAACAGAAATTTCATCCATTAATTTAAATTAGTTAAATTTCTGAAAATTCTATCATTAATTGTCAGTTCTTTTAGAACAAAATTATTATTCTTGATACAAATTGCTGCCATACCCAGATTTCCAGAATAGATCCGGATCATCTAGGCTTCCATTAAGTAAATAACGTTGCGACATCTCTTCCACTTTCTTTGAATAGTTAGTGTAGTAATCCATCATAGGAATCTAAAAAGAAATATTTACATTAAAATAATTTCTCAGTATGTAATGCAATAATGTTTTCAGAAAATAATGTCATATATTATATTCATCATTTACGCCCAGTATGTTATAATTTTATAAATATTTTCGTTCTCATATGTGAAAAACAAACTGGTGAGTAAATCCATACGACAGATATTTCGGCAAGCAATGTCAAAATATAATGCAGCAGATTTTGAAAATTTGTGTGAGGTTGAGTTGCAATGGGAATCTACGTAGAGATGCAAATTTTTGATTTTAACATATCTGAATGACGTATCGGCTCAAGCCAGCAATTTTCAACCTGTGTGGCGCCCCAAGGGGGGGGGGGCGTGATAACACTAAATTGGGGGCGAGCACATCGAAGAGAAAATATTATTTAAAAAAGTGATTCATTTACACAAAGGAAAGTAAAACAAAACACATTCTAACATAATAAAAAACAAAATACACATTTACACTGATATTTTCCACTTATAAATAGGATTGAATCAGTACTGAACAATGTATTTAATAATTAACTTATCAATGCTAAATAAAAATATATTGCTAGTAATTAAAAATGAATTGCTATTATTGTATAAATTTTTATTGCATGAGAGAAGGGGCTATGAAAATTAAGGTTGGAAATTGGGTCGCCTACACTGAAAGGTGGAGAAACACTGGCTTAGGAGATGATTTATAGGCATTTGGCGCGTGCAACCAGTGACAGTTGAATGACGTAGTTCAGCGGACCCAAAATACTTTCGCTCTTTGAAAAGTAAATTCACACCAGGCATACATCATTCAGATGATTTTATACGTAAACAGAGATTTTTAAGTTGGAAGAAAGGCAACAAGTAGTGGGGTTATTTAACATCAGGCAAAGTGTAGCTTTCCATGCTTGGGCAGTGTTTCAAATTGATGTAGGTGTAGCAAGTGAATGCCAGGAAGTCGCCCTCGTAGTAGTAAGACGACTATGTGCTTTATACGTCAGAATTATAAATATACTAGAGTAAGAACAAAAATAAAGAACCAGATGAATAATAGTAGCGGGAGTAAATGGCGCATGTGGCATAAGAGCGTGAAATAATATTGATAACATTTTGTTTTGACTGCGCCCCTTAACCTTAAACCGGGCAGCTGTAGAATGGTCTCTACTAAGTCCGTCCTCTGTGATCAAGTGTTTTTTTGGGGGGTGGGGAAGAACGTGTGTGTGGATGACAATTTCCGAAGTTCTAATTCTACAGTAACAAAATTATGAAATCAAAAAAAAATGCAGTTGTTAGTTTGGGATCCTTTTATTGTATTTTAAAGTTTTTCCATGGAGAACTTTTGCGGCTGCATGGTGTCGGCAAATTCAGTTTCGATAACACATTTTGATTGGATTTGATGCGGAAGTATAAATAGGATTCGTAGGGAGAATATTCCTAATTTCTTTTAGTATTAATGAACAATATAAGTAATTATAATTAATTTATTAACGGATTATTAACAATAGTAATTAAATTTTAATAAGCGTCAATAAATAATGTAAATGATTTAAATCTATATTATATAACGCGTATGCGTGACGCAAAAATGGCCTTTATTTCTTTCTCCCCGTTGGCAACGATCAGTTTGTTTACCAATCTCAATCCTAACGCGAGATTCTTGAATTGGTTTGAAGTCGGAAAAAGCGTTTTTTTTTTTTCTGAGTTTAGGTCGTCTGAATTAAATAAGTTTGAGTCGTACAGTTTGGATTAGACAAATGAATGAATTTGTGCTTAATACTGAATATCCTTTTCAGCTAAAAGTTTCTGAAAAATTGGTTTATTCATCTCTCGACAGATCAAATGTTCTCAGTTGCATCTATGCAGAGAAAAATAGTATACCTTCCTTCACTTAATAATAATTGGATGAAGTGTATTTACATGTGCAGAGGCAGCATTTCGTTTAAAAAAATGCATGTTTAAGATTTTGAAAGAAAGATCGATGTTTGAAAATTTTGAAAAAGGGTATCGAATTAATTATAAAATGCTAAGGAAAAATAATTATTATGGGTTTAAATTTTGAAAAGTTAATAAGAACATGTTTCAAGCCACTATTTTCTTTAAGTTGTCCTTTTTCAGCTAAAAGGTTGCAAGATGGGTTTCATCATTTTACGACAAGAGACGATCAAGAATTTTCTGAGATTTAAAACACAGATGACTACACTGAGAAAAACACTATATCTTTCTTGACTAAATAATTGTTGGAATAAGCATGTATACAAGTGCGGAAAATTTTCTGTGTAATATTTCATAAAAAGGAGTGCATATTTAAAATTTTGGTTAAAAAAGCAACAGTTTTGTAAATTTGCTATATTATCAATTTTAAAAAGCTAAAAATAAATAATTATTATGGGTTTTAATTTTAAATAGTTAATATGAATATGTTTCAAGCCACTATTTTCTTTAAACTGTCCTTTTTCAGCTAAAAGGTTGTGAGATGGGTTACATAATTCTACGATAAGTGACGGTCAATAATTTTATGAGATTTAAAACACAAATAACTACACTGAGAAAAACACTATATCTTTCTTGACTAAACAATTATTGGAATAAGCATGTATACAAGTTGGAGAGATTTCTTGGGCAATATATAAATGAAAAGTGGGAATATTTAAAATTTTGTTGTAAAAAGCAAGGTTTTTAGAAATTTTTGAGAAAAACGCTATCGTATAAATTATAAAAGGTTGAAAGTAGATAGTTATCATGGGATTTAATTTTCAATAGTTAATATGAACATGTCTCAAGCCACCATTTTTCTTTAAACTGTCCTTTTTTACCTAAAAGGTTGCGAGATGGGTTATATCATTCTGCGAAAACTAGAATTTTCTGAGATTTAAAACACAAATGACTACAATGAGAAAAACACTATATGTTTCTTGACTCAATAATTATTCGAATAAGCATGAATACATATGAGGAAGCTTTTCTGAATTACATTTCCTTGTATAGAGGGCATATTTGAAATTTTGGTGGAAAAAGCAATTTTTAAAAATTTATTTTGAAGATTTGGAAAAGGCTATTTTATCAGTTTTAAACTAAAAATTTTGCTGGAATGAAGTTATGTTGAAATAAACTGTTGAGGAAATAGTCAAAAGTGTATGCCAAGAAGTTTTAAATGACTGATTTCCGATCGATGAAAATAATTTTGAATTTTATCATTTTTGATTTAAAAATATTACCTTTCAAATTTCTTTCTAACATTTACATATATATCTGTGCGACCAGAATATTTTAATTGTAGAAACTGATGAAAAATTAACTTTAGGAGTTCATGCAATTTCAAATATTTTTAATTTTCTTTTAGTAGTTAATGTACTTACAATTTCCTAATACTAGCAGAAACGGATAACTGTATAGGAAGCGAGCTGGTATCACATAGTGATCCCGAAAGAATCACAACGTGACTCTTGGGTGTTGGTGAGCGGAGCGAACGGGGGGGGGGTAGATATATATAAATATCTTATAACAACCGTGCTAGGACACCCAGTATCTTCATTGTAGCGAGCGAAACGAGCAGGGTTTGCGTAGCAAATCGCGGAGGGTTGCAGCGCAATCCTCCTGGGTGTTGGCGAGCTTTAGCGACCGGGGGGCAGAGCCCCCTAGTCCTCTTTAATTCCAAAGCTCACATCACAATTTTATAAAACAAATTTAAATATTCATACAGTAATTAATCCTTGTTAAAGTGAATAAATGATTGGTTCTCAGAAATTAAAATGATTATCATTCCTTCAACACAGAAAATATGTTTTGTCAAGACATTTTTTTGGTTCCAATTCAAAATTTTTGTCAAATTTTTCTTTCAACACAAATTAATAGAAATATGTCGAAAGAATTCAAAGAATAAGTTATTTAATAAAAATCATTCATTTTCATAAAAATAAGAAAGCTGAACTAAGAATAAAGCAAAGTAGAAAAATTGCCTACCCTTAACATCGACGTATTTCTAGTGCAGTAAAATGGATATTTCTTACAAAACTCTTCTAAATTACTCGGCTTTTCACACAAATAGGGATTCAGGAAACAGAATTTTTCTGTCGAAATGCTGAACAAGAAAGATAATGAAAAAACTTTAAGACAAATTTTATATTCACTCTGAAATTTCAAAACACAGTTATAATCAAATTGTTTTTAACGGAAATTTCTGGAATAAAAAATTTAGATTTTTTTCAAATACATCAAATACCTTAACAAAGTGAAAAAAACAATTATTTAGCAACTCAAATCGTTAACTAGACAGCACGGTCCATATAATCTCTTCTATTTGCATGATAAATCAATTTATTTGATTTAAAAATGAAAAAAATAATATCCGAGAGGGTTTTCTACCAAAATTTCAAGTTGGTTATCTAGTGCTTCTTAGTACTGTCTTATCAACCACATCGAGTGTACCAGTCTTTCTTTCACTTCAAAAACGCGTATTTAGGGTATAACATTTTTGTTTTAGCTGTGAGAACGTATCTGTGAGAAGAGGAATATTTTAGACGTTACTACCTGTGAGCACATTTTTGATGTGAAAACGTCTTTCTGCTCGTTACAGTGATAGTCGGTCAAACTTAATTCTGTGACAAAATACCGTTAGATTTGAATCGCTAATAACTACAAGACTAATAATGCGAAAAGAATGGTTGACTCCACAACGGATAGATCATATCTGTAAGTTCTTGTCGCAAAGTATTTGTTTCACCTGTGATGTCATCGTACCAGTGTAGGCGCATACGTCCTATTGTTATGAATTAACTTTAAGTAAGGTTATAAATAAGTGTAGCGTGGAAACGCATTTAGCTAGAACGTTGATTCTGGTGTCATTTTAAAGAGCTATAGGAGTATTACTAGGACCCAAAGTGAGACAATCAAAATATTTATCAGAATATAAGTAAAAATCGGTATAAAATTTCAAATTTCAAACTCCGCATGTTTTTTGAATATAGCATGCAGAGTTTTCTTTCTAATTATACGAAACTCACAGAATACTTGACAATACGTAAAAAAAAGCATTCAAATTTGAATTCAAAAAAGTTTAATAACGATACCTCTTGAAGAAACTTACGGTTTAGCTGCATTGAAAATATTTATCTAATTAAATAACAATGACCTAAACTGTATATCAAAACAAAAAAAAAATGCCATAGAAATCTAAATATTAGATAGATGAATTTCGGTTGCACTCTAAGAGAAACTAAATGATGAGGGTTCTTAATAATCACAAGCTACCACACACCCTTACTATATGCAATAAACTTGTGTTTATCTATTCTGTAACCATTATACTACTCTGTGTAAATATTGTATTAAAGAGATTGATAATTAAAATGCATATTAATACGAAACACTTATTTGATGATTTTATCCCGACGTTTCCACGAAAAATCTACGTTGCGAACCCGAACTAAGTCTTTCTTATGTTTTAGTTATTCTCTCAGTCGGTTTTGTGTACACTCACAAAAGTAAGTATATAAAAGATTAATAACGATATATCTTGATGAAACTTACGGTTTAGCTGTATTGAAAATAATTATCTAATTAAATAACAATGAACCTAAACTGTATATCGAAATAAAAAAAAATGCCATAGAAATCTAAATATTAGATAGATTAATTTCGGTTGCCCTCTAAGAAAAGCTAAATGATGAGGGTTCTTGCACAAACTGATATTTTTAACACGCATGCATACATGGGTATTCAAGATTTTGCACATTCGTAAAATTCAGTATTATTGATCGAAGATTCATGTTTAAAAAGTTAATTTGTGCAAGAATCCTCACCATTTATCTTCTAATAGAGTGCAACCGAAATTCACCTCGTTGCAATGCTGATATCATTCTGAATTTTAATGGTATAGAACTGAAATTTATAAATATGTAGCCCTATATATCTGGCTTTGAAGTTACCAAAGAAAAATTGCGCTACTTTTCGCACATCCGAAGTAAAAAATTATTTACTTTAAATACACAGATTTTTATAGTATTAAAATCACTTACTTCAAATTTTAATGCTATGCTTCTCAAACAAATTGTCAACTATTTTGTAAGTATCTTATAATTTGGCTGAAAATTCTGCACGCTGTAAGCAAAAAAACTTGCAAACAATTTTGGATTTTCTTCGAAAACTTTTATATCTTCCAGAACATTCATACTATTTTTTCGAAAATGCATATAAACATTAGCCACATCAAACAAAACTATTTAAGAAATTGCAAGTTATTATCAGCTTTCTGTGAAAAGGGTTGAATCCTAAATCAGTCTTTTTCATCAATTTTTGTTCGGTCCCCGTGACCTAATCTTCAATGCAAAATTTGAGTTTAAGCCACTTCTTTACATGGTCGAAGTTAAAAGAAAATCCATCCGTCCTTTCGGGTGATATTCGAAAAAATGTGCAGATCCTAAAGTATTCACATTTTTGTGTCACCCACCTGCATGTAGAAGAAATATTAGAAAATGGAATGTTTAAACTTTTTGTACCAATTCATTTTCCACATATTACATGTTTGCTTACGTATAAACTCAACTATTTTACGTTAAGAGAGTTTAAATTTTTATATTCAAATCATGGTTATTCAGCTTACGTGTAGAAACCTAGAGGAGGAATATGTTATATTAGAGAATATATCGGGGTTTTAAGGCAATGCCTCTTGAAAAAATGAGATCGTTGTTAGAACAAAGACTGCTCAAATGTGACGGTGAAGTTTGTGTAAGAAATACTTGAGTGTCTCATGCTTTAAAACTTCCAAGTGGAGGCAATTACCAGAGATTAAAACCCATTCTGTGATATTTATTCTGCGAGCATCACAGCGCTCAGTCGAGGAGTGGTAGTAGAAAAACAATTAAATTGAGCTTTTGAACTCAAGTAGTTTTGCTGCTTGATATTCAATTGTAAGCATGCCAGAGCTAAAACTCTCTAATTTGTATTATTTCTACAATCTCAAAGGATTATTGTTAGTAATGAGCAGAATTATGTTATCTTAAGTGCTAGGTTTTCATTTCTTGTCTAAACACCATAGCACAAAAATTACGTTCCTAGTTTTGTACCGATCTTTGCAGGTCCGATTTTGCGTTGTGGGACCTATGGTTTCCAGAAGTTTATACACGATTAGCTGATTCAACCCATAAATGATAAGCAATTCTCACGTGTTCCTGAAGCACAGGGTCGTCGCTGGCATCTTGAAATCCTTATTCACAGTAAATTCCTGAACGATGTTGGTAGGGTATGTGTAATAAATATTGTAGAATTCCACCGACTGGATTATCAGGAAAATAAGGCATATAAGGAAAATAAAGTTCTTGAAAGTTCTCCACACAACGGTTTTCTCTATAACACAACTGTCATTAGATAGCTTCTGAGCAGATTCTTCTGCTGCAGTGGAAGATTCAGTGACTGTAATTTCAGTAGTTGAAAATACGATAATTCTATCCTCCTGGAAAAATTATTCAAAGTAAATACAAACGCATATATGCAGGAGATTAAATAATCTCTCTATCGAAAATTTAATATTTAATAGAAAAAAAAGTACTTTTTGTTGTAGAATTGAAATTTAGGTACTTATAAAAAAAGCTGTTGCTTTAACTATTGTTTGCCGTTTAATTTTCTCCATGTTATATGATGTCGTTTTCGCATATCAGAAAAACTGAAATGAAAAAAAATCAAAATTTATGACGAATAATTAGTTCGTTACAGATTGCTGATAATTTTTGGTATTGATGGGAATATTTCTTTTATTGTTGTACATTATCTCTTTTATTTTTTATAACTACTTTGCTCTTTCATTTTTTACATATTTTTTCTGAACAAATGTCTGGATTGAAATGGAAGATGTAAGCAGTTATGATGAATCTAATCTCCTGAGACGCTGGGAATTTTTAACGAAAAATTCAAAAACAATTATAATTATTATATGAAAAGTATGCACATAAAAACTTCAATATATATATCATTAGACAGAAAAAAGTACAACTTTTACATTAGACAGAACAAAGTCTAAACGTCTAAATAAAGGCTTCCCTCGGTAACAAAAAAATAAGTTATTTGAGTCATATTTCTCACTAGTATAACTAATTTCGTACAGTTAGTATTTGGATTGCTGATTTATCGCCAGTTATCCTTTAAATAGGTGTTCCCTTGTATATAATTTTAAGGGAACATACAGTTTATTTACTTCTGTATGAGTCATATACCACAAAAGATGTCTTTTAAAGTGAGTCATACACCATACGCGCGAAGATAATTATTAGACTGGCCAATTTCTAACAGCTCTTAAAGTAAAACTTTCCAAATACGTGAGACATATGAGTTTGTCATTACCGTACATACAAGGCAAGATTAATCTCGCAAAAAGTGTCAACTTTTCACTGAAGTTACGAAATCTGAATATGATCTTCATAAATTCAAATTATTCAAGGTAAGTGAAGTTCTTGGGAGATTATATCATGATATAAGTAAGTTGGGATAATACAGTGAAAGTGTAGCCAGTGGCAGCTCATCCATTAGAGCTACAGTAACCCTTGTAATTTATTTTTTAAACTTGTATTTTTCGTATTGAATCTTATTTGCTTACTTTTCCACTCTGAGAGTTCAATGACTTACGAAAATGCAAAAAATGTAATAAAAAAAGTGAAAAATGGCATGAAATGAATCCAAACAAAGAGAGACGCAGTTCTGAGCTGCAAAATAATCTGCCCCCACCCGAAAGCCATTCATTGAGCAGCAACTCCGGAGTGAAAAAGCAACTCTTTCTCCCTTTCGCTTAGAGGGGCTATGGGCTGAAAGTCAGCACAGCTCTGGCTGGCACGGAGCAAATTGAGCGAAAGAAGGATTCTCTTTTTAATATATTTTTTTTTCCCTCACTCTCGCACAAGTTGCAATCTCATTTGCTGTTTATAAGTTTCGATTCGTGTTGCGACGACAGATTCAAGCAAATAATACTATTCTAAACTTTCAAATTTTTAGAGTATTTCAGTAAAAAATGTATTTATTATGTTTCTTCTAAAAAATTAACTTTCCGCATATGAGTTATTTGATATTCATCTTTAAAAGAGTGTTATCGAGTGAACTGGGCAAGGAGGGAAGTGCATATGTGGAACTCCAATTATTATTCTTTATTTCGTCGGAGCAATCGTCACATCATCATTCACTTCAATTTTTGTAGTAAAACTAATAAAAAATGTCATATGCTGGTTATCTAGTTTGTTTGATGAATAGCATGAAATTTCACATCTGGATTTCAAATTAAAAAATGTGTCCTACTTGGAGATAAAGAAGCTTTTAAAATTGTATTCTCTTGATAAACCTATTTTTGCAGCCCTCATCGTTTCTGAACTCACGAGCCGCCACTGAGTGTAGCTTATTTGAATACTTATACACTTAAGTGATTTACGGCTTCGATAAGGGATACAGTCTTCAGCAACAAAAAGAACAATGCTAAAATTCTAGTATTTATTATCACATCTTCACAAATTTGGTATGGCTGGAAGTAACTCGAGGAGAAAGGATTCTATAATTCAACAAGCTAGTTTACCGAATAATTAACATAGTTAATTAATTAGTATCTCGGAGTTTTTCCATTATACAAGCCTATATTTTCTATTAATCTGATCTTGTATGCCTTCTTCTAATCGTGAATAGAATTTCGTTTCAAAATTAGTAATAGTTTCTGAGATAAAATTAATTTTGTTTTCTATAAACTCCGCCTGAATAAACCCAGCCTTCTAGGACTCTATATTAAGTAAATCCAGCTTATTAATCCGTAAAAAGTTTATTTTCCATTTTTTCGCTGAAATTTCGGAAGATTAATAAAAAAAGATTCAAATTTATCCTTAATATGAGCATTTTTTCATGTTTAAAATAATGTATGAATTTTAATTAAAAATTTAAACATGTTCATTACTTTCAAATATATTTTATAATTCAGCCTTATTCTCTAAAACCACTTTAACCCTCTGATTCCTAAGACAATTAGAATAGAGGTACCTCTAAATACGGCAACGCCCAAGTTCCTCTTTCAAAAGTAAGAGAAATTCTCTTTCTCCCTGAAAAACCACGAAGTCAGCTGGCATTGTCCGAATTCTAAGACTCCCCGCTTTTTCCCTAACCCCCCTGAAAGTGCCATACTCGCCATCGGAGTTCTAATCGGAGGACTTTGAAAAAGTTCGCCATTCGAGTTCTCTTCCACTTTTTCCATTTTATTTATTTTAACTTAATGTGATAATTTTAATTAAAGCATGATTTTTGTTGTTTAATTGTATCTTAATTGTTTAGTCAACTTCAGCGAATATTGATAATGCAGTAACTGGATGCGGCTGCGTTGGAGCGCAAAAGGTATATTGTTGTCACTATTGTTTACTTCTTTTGTATTTTCTTTTTTGTAATTAAATATCTTTCTTTTTATTTTATTGGAAATTGCCGCATTTTTGCGTCATTCTCTATAATACAAGGTTTAATTTTTAGTATATCTTGCTAAATTATTTCACTTGTACTTGTTATAAGGCTAATCTTATTTTCACACATTATGCTGGTGAGACACTAGTTGCATGACTCTGCTCTATTGTAAATTTATTTCTTCTTCAAGTGTCTGCATGTCTGACGATGATATTAAGGATATATAAAACATTCATAAATAGAATTTTTGCGATATTCCAGCATTCATATTCGCACACTGTCAGATGCAGTGAAAACGGCGTAAAATTCAGATATTAGGTTCCTGAAAAAATGACATTCTATGCTTATATTTTATATAATATATAGAACTGGTACACATTTGAGCGTACGAATCAAAAACTTATAGTAAAATGTTATATTTTTGAATTCAAGACAATATTTTATTATTTTAATTTTTATTAAAAGTTTGACATTTTAATATGCATGAATAATATTTCTAAAGTTCAACAATTCGGAACAAAATCATATATTCTCTTTATAACGTAGTAAAAGAAAAAAAATATTTTTTTTAAATATAAAAACTTAAAATTCATGGAATAAAATGGTTGTG
>BGPR01005423.1:81340-93879 GCA_013235015.1 Araneus ventricosus | reverse complement strand
CAGAAAATTAAAAAAATGTTAGGATTATCCGAAATTTCGGATTCCTGGTGTTCGGATTACGAAGTATACAAAGAGAAAGTATTGTAATCGTCAAAAAATTCTAACTCGAGATTTTGACGAATCTTCTCTTTTTAGGCCTCCCTGAGTCCGGAAAGCACAATGTCTGACTGCCTGTCTGTGTGTCTTTGAACATGATAACTCTAAAACTATTAGAGCTACAGGGATGAAATTTGGTATGTGATCTTGACACGTAATTTGTAGGTTTCTATCAAATCCGTCCGCGGGAAGTCTGTCTGTCCGAGTTAATGTAAACACTGTAACTCAAAAACTTTAATTGTTAGATGGATGAAATTTGGTACACAGTTTCATCATTAATAATGTAGGTTCATATCAAAGTTGGGCCAAATCCGTCAAAGGGTTGACTGTCTGTCGGTCTGTATAATCGCATACTTCTGAAGACAATAATTTCTAAAAGAATTGACTTATATAAACGAAATTTCGTATGTAATCTTGAAACCCTAATTGTAGATTTGTCTCCAATTTTCGTTTAAATTGTTAAAAAAGGGCGTTGAAATTACATATTCCGTTTTTTCCCCATTCTACGATGCAAAAAAAAGGCGCGAACGCTGGAACGGTTTCCCCACCTACGCACGCTTCTGGCGCGCAGTGTATTTTTCTCCCATCCGTGTTAGTCGTATGCGAGAAAGTTTCGGGGAAGCCACTCCAGCTGGTTTTACATTGAATTTAAAAGTGTTTCTTTTCACCCCCCTTTACAGGTACCACTCTATTTAATTGAAATTAAGCAATTCAAATAAAGGAATAAATATGAAAATGGTGTATTAATATGATATAAATAAATATACTGAAAAATAATTAAATACTCCACTAGATATTCTTGATAATGTAGATGCCATAATACTGGGACATAAAAATGATGTTCGTAATATAAACGTTGTTTCTAATTTTCTATTTTTTATTAATTAATGCTTTATGGTATGTACATCATATTTATAAACGCATAAAAGTACCTATTTTTAGAAATCACTTTTGCCGTATTTCATTATGCAGAAAAGAGAAAAAAAAGAATCCAGATTATCGTTGTAAGATGTTATCGTTGTAACTCTTTCCATTCTAGTTTATTCGAAGTAGCATCGCTTTAAGAAATTAACTACTCAGAAAAGTTTCCTAGACTTTTTTAAATGACACTAAAATGAGTCGGAGCATATTTTAATGGAAAAAGATCAAAGAGATCAAAGATAATGCATTGAAGCCAACAAATTTATTCAAATTTAAGAATCCTCTTCAGATCTTTGCAATACAGGAAAACTCAAAAATTAACTCAAGTAAAAATAGAGGAACTTTCATGTTTCATCTGTTAAAATGAAAGTCTTCTGAAATGGCAAAAAAAGGGAATAATAGAAAAGTTTTCAAATGCAGTAAAATTCAAAGCGTTTGTGGAAACATTGGAAGAACAAGAGAGAAAAAAACCTTCAGATATCAAATCAAGCATCGTTCGAAATTAATGAGACGCTGGAGTCTTGTAACGAAATTTCAATAGTTCAAAAATTTTCTCTCCCGTATTTGAAATCAAATTTTATTACAAAAATTCATTTTCCAGGAAACATCCGCCCATAACTCTTTACAGTTAAATGAATCTTTCAGTAAGAGTGCAAGACAAATTCATTCTAAAGCAAACGAAGTCAAACACTAAGGTTTAAATTGTTCACGAACTCAATAATGTGGAATCAATTCATTTTTACGGGCTCATTAAAAAGAGATAATTTAAAAATGTATTTATTCAAAGAAAGCACACTACAGAGATGACTCCATTTACAGAGTGCATGATAAAAAAACATACAAAAAACACAAGCCACAAAGTGAATTAAAACACAAAGAAAAAAAGTAACTGCAGAGAATACAACAATTCCAAGCTCAAAATCTCATCAATTATAAAAATGTAAACACATAAATGTTTTAAAATGAAAACACGCAATTACAAAAGCACCAAAAACACACCGAGGCTCCAAAAGTCCATGCCGCACACCATCACACCAAAACTATAAAAAAAATCACACAATTTTTTTTAAAAATGTAGAACACCAAATCAAAGAACCATTAAAAATGCAAGGGTAAAAAAGTCAAACACACACAAACACTAGATCAAAGTATAAAAATCTTAATATGTATAGTCAAGTGTAAGAAAAGAAAAAGAAATCAGGTCATGTATATAAAAGTTGAAAACAATTCGATTTAAAAACAGTAGGAGACATATGATAAATGTCCAGTTCACCAGAGATCTTGTTAAAAGTCTTTATAAAAAAAAATTATACAACGAGGACCTGTCAATATAATTAAATCTAGAATGCACATTAGGAAACGAACCCTGGTTCCTCAAAGATCTGGCAGGCACAGCGAAATTTATAGCGCTCAATATATCAGTACAATCGATCGAACCATTTATTACCTTGTAAAAGAAAAGAACACAAGAAACATCTCGTCTGGAACACAAACTAGGTGTATTAAACATATCACGTAGACAGGAAGAAGATATATCTTGTAAGTAAATTCCATTTTTCTTGTAAAGCAAATATCGCAAGAAGATTAAAAGTTTGTCGCAAGTAACAAGTAGTTTAACAAGTAACACCACCTATCTCAATTTTTTGAAATTTCAAAGAGGAAGAAAATACTCAATTTTTCGCGACCAATAACGAATATTTCTTAACTTTTTTAACATCTGATGTGAACAAGAGACCACATGTTACGAGAGACTACATGTTGTATGTGGAAAAAAATTTCAGTAATATTCGTTATTGGTTGAAAAAAATTAAGCTGTTTCTTCCTTTTTGAAATTTCAACAAATTGAGATAGGTGGTATTGCTTGTTAAGCGATGAGTTGCTGTTCTAGTTTGCAACGACATCAAAAGGAAATTAATTCAACCTAAAAAAACTAGAAAGCGATTTCTAGCCAAATCTGGATCATCAAACTATTTCAAGACCGTGTTTATGTATTTGAAAAGAAAACTTTCTTCGTCTTTGACATGGTCGAATTATATTTTTAAGATCAGCTTTTTTTTCTATGGAAAATACGCCGAGACTATCTACGGAAATAAATAAAGCTGATAAGAAACAAAGAATTCTGACGCGTGATTTCTGTCAACTAGTTTCGACATCCAGCGACAATGTCTTCTTTTTAGCGACACATTTTTGTCACATTGTCACTTGATTCTACTTTTATTTTGAGTGTGAATACAGCTGATTTTTGAGTACTGCTCACACACATGAGAAAGACATGAGCTGTCATCCATGTCATGTATATTTACCCGAGAGAGCATAGATTAGAGGAAATATGTCTGCCTGTTCCTATTGTGTTCGACAACATAAATAATAATTGTGCCAAGACTTTGACTAGAGTTATCTTTTGTTATTCTAGTCCTCAAAAAAATCTATATAATTGTTGGCTTAAGCAATTTTAAAAATGTCTTTGTTCCACGACGAATTAAAATTATGGAGAAGTTATAAATAAAAGCAGACAACGATAAGAAGTAAGAATCTGGTGGATGACTTCATCAGAGGCCATATATCCATGCAGATTCAAAAATGGAATAGGTTTTCTGTAGAGGAAAAAGACTTTAAGGTCTGATATGACTGACTAAAAAAAAAGAAATTCAAATCTGTAGTTAGTGTTTCCCTCACTAGATGGAGATAGGTGCGTACATCTATTTATCTTGTTTACACTGTAACGCACGCTTGGTACGGCGTCCTTTCTTTGTTCCCCAACTCTTATAAAGAGGTAAGATTTTAAGCCCTTCTTTTCATACTCTTTTTAAAAGACTGTTTTTAATTTCTTCTTTGTGAATAAATGCTTTTCTTTCCAATACATTCCGGAATGGGTTAAGGCCTTAAGAGGATATTAAATATCAAACCTTAAAGTCTTTGTCCTCTACAGAAAACCTATTTCATTTTTGAATCTGCATGGATGTATGGCCTCTGATGAAGTTATCCACCAGATTCTTACTTCTTATCGTTGTCTGCTATTATTTTTAACTCTTCCGCAATTTTAATTCCCTTTATTAGTATCTTTCTTTATCTTGTAGTTCTAGAATTTTTTAAGCCTGGAAAGCTCTTAGAGTGTATGTTAACGTGATAGTATGAAATTCATTATTTCATAGAATACCTTAACTGACTTGATCCGTTCACGAAATAACAAGGTATTTAATGAAATATCTGAATTATATACTATAATGCTAGCATATATAAGTCTTTATAATTACCATTTCGACTCAGTCTCAATTTGAGATTAGCTGCAGTTGTCTTCATTTGTCTTACTTCTGTGCCTCCACCAAATTGTCACGTGTATTTTGGTTATTTATTAATAACTTATAAAAATTAAAAGTAATTTAGTAAACACTTTCAGTCAAAATAAATGTATTATTTAATTCTAAAATATATCAATATAATTTAAATTAGATTTGCTTTAACAATGGTAACGAACAACAATATTTCGGATGTAAATAGAAAAAGTAAAATTAAATAATAAAACTAATAAAAATACCAAAAACTTGATTAAAGTTCTAATACACGAAATAGAATTACGGAAGAAAATATAAAACAAATTGAAATGTTACTGTCAATGTGAATAATTTGTTATTATACATAATCACCGAGTGATTATTATAATGACCTATTATTATGTATAATTACCGCGGTGATTTTATATATATATATAAAATAACGGTTAAAGATCCGGTGATTATATATAATAGCCGATTATCCACATTTACCGTAACATAAACATTGTTTCAATTTGCAAAAGAATTGTTATTACTGTTACCAGTGGTAATTGTGAGATACACAGTAGATTTGAATTAGCGTCGGTCTCTTTATCATTTATCATGTGAAAATGAGTTGACTCCATTAGAATAGTTGAGCATAAATGGCCTTTATGAATAAAAACGGTCAAATTTTCATATAAACTTTGTAAATCTAATGTAATGGAAACATTCCATTACATTAGTTTATTACAGTTGAAGATATCTTTGCATGTGTAGTTTCTAAATGAAACAATGATTCGATCCATGAGACATAAAATGAATGATGAATTTATCTTACCATCAAAGTTCGAACTCAATATAACCGATACCCCTCGTTGTCCAAATTCTAATGTCACTTCATACTCCTGAAATGTCCAAACTTCCTACATCAGACATACAGAAAGGAAGGACACAAAAGACATTCATTATACAAAGGGCATACTTCCAAAGAGAGCCATGCAACCCTCACTAATAATTAACCAGCCCTTACCGAATCGAGTTGTGAACGATTCCTGATCTTAAGCCGTCCGCGAACGCGTTCCGAGGGCCAAATGAAGCGTACTCACTCAAGTGCTTTCAGTAATGGTCAGTAGTGTCGAATCCAGTAGCAAATTAAAGACTATGGTCATTGTAGAAGTGTTTACTAATGGATTTCCATTCACCTCTTGGCTTTTATGTGCCAGGTCAGAAACAGGTATAGCTCTAGTTATTTCATGGATGGAAAATAAACCGATACTCTTTGTCGTATTCCTTGATTCCGCAATGATTTTTCATTCTTTTTTATTATAGAGACTTTGCTTAGGTATTTAATAAGAATAAAGGTAGACGCTTTATTTTTTATACGGGCAGAGAGAGTGAGTGTATAATTCATTAAGTGACTGTTAACTTTTTTCATAAAACATATAATTGGAAATAATGAATTAAATATATTAAGCGCAAGAATTCAATGTTTATATATATATATATATATATATATATACAAAAATAAACAAAACCAGAAACAAATGCAATTCAAAAGAAGAAAACTTTAGAAAAAATAGATTCTATAAAAGATTTAAATATGAGGAAAAAACTTCACAAATGCGGTGAATGCGCCAATGCAGCAGTACAACCGTAAAGTGAGAAATATTAATAAAAGAAAACATAGAAAGAAAACATGAAAAACACGTTGTAAAAGAAAAAACAAGATAATAATAAAAAGGAACAAAAACGCCAACGTCCGGGACGCGTCATCAGCAAGGGAAATCCCGAACGGGCGCAAGCAAAAAATTCGGTGTTTTCTGAACACAAAACTCTAGCAATAATGCCAAAAAGAGTTTGTTTCCCCCGGAACACCGAAACAAAGACCAAAGTTTGAAAAAAAGCAAAAAACCCAAGTCCAATTGAGAAAGAAATAAAAATATAATAAAAGCCCAAGTCCATTAGAAACAAAACATATTAAACCTAACCCCTAAACCAACAAAACAAAACAAAAATGAAAAAAAAATGTCAACACTCACCCAAAAAGACGAAGAAAAGGTATCAAAACTCATCCAAAAATCCACAATTGAGGACATATATATATATATATGGCATTCAAATGACACCACAACTGAAAATCGAGGGGGATGTAAACCACGGAATATGATGCCCATTTGATAAGAAAAACACGACTAATTACCCGTACGTCTGTAAAATGTTGCCATAGAACTTGCTGAGCACATATTCTTCACTATCCTGAGAGTAAGCAGTGTAAACTTATTGAACTACATACATTTATCAACAATACCAAAACAAAATTTGTTGCGAAAAGTGTGATTTTAATAATTCTTTCGTGTAAATAACTTGGCCAACTGGTTTTACAGGGCTATATTGCAGTTGGTGGCTAAAAGTGGAACTTCTTTTGCATAAATTGAAATCCCACGATCGGAATAGTAAGTAGACGGAATATGGGTTCTGAGCAGATTTTATGCAGTAGAATTCCAAAAATCTCACGTTATCTTATTTTGGACACTTGGTACGTTGCAATTCGTTTTATATATCTTGATTCACTACCAAAATTTACTGGTTTCCCGAACAAGAGTCACTTCGACATAATCCTTAACTCATCAATGCAAATTCGCGGATCACTTTACACTGTGGGTGAATGATAAGGTTCTGTGCTACAATACTATGATTGTAATCTGAAACACGGTTACCCACTGCGATTCTCAAAGAATCGAAAGTGCTTTGGTTCAAAGCCAAATGACACATCTCTTTTCCTGGAGCTTTTAGTAAATGGCGAAAGGTAAAGAAACTCTTCTTCATTACCAGAGTGAAAAGTAAGAAAACCAGTAATCTCATCGATTAGTGACTGCGTTTCTTTCCACTTTAAATCACACCAGATAAATGGTGCGAAACGAAGGTATTTTTGAATCCTGAAAGGGTATAGTGAGAGTTTGCCTCTTGTTCATGATTGTATCCGCTTTAGAGTTAAGGAGGCGTACATCTTAAAATAGAAGTAACTAGGTTTTTCTAATGAGCCTTGCAATAACTTTTTTTCCAAATTACCGAAGCTCTATTTGCCAATTCTTTCCTGTGGTTATTCATCTACATGTTCTTGATTTGTTCAGAAGATGTGTATGAACAAATCAAGAGACACGTGTCGATACGTTTCCAGAAGTTCCTATTGTAACTTATTTATCATATTGAAAAAGCTTATCTTGGAGGATCTTATTCTATTTACAAAATTTATCATGCTAATTTTATGTAAGATTTTATTTCCGGTATTTCAGAAGAGATTAAATGGCTACATTTTTAATTTTCTGAAGTAAAATTACGAACTTTGTCTTCAAGTCATAATAAATCAAATTAATCAACACACTTCGAGTTAATTTTTTTCATTATTTTATTTCTCACCATTTCGCAAATTTTCCTCTGTATATTCACATGAAAAAAAGAGATTTGATTTTTTTCAGCCTACTTCACTGCAGTCACTATTGAATTGTCGGCAATATGCATTATTTCAAAAACTACAATCAATTCGGCAAAAGTGAAATTATTTTTGAAAACAGCAATCTCAAGATACCTTAAAACCGTTAAAATTTCCTTTTCAACTGAAAACAAATTTAGTTCCGTATTATTAATACGATATAATAAGGGTTCCTATAATTGTAAAATAATTGGATACATGTATAAACACTTGTATTTTCATGATTTTTTTACGCAATACATCAAAAGGTATAGTCAGTGACTGGAAGCATTTTCGTCACCATTGAATACTTGATAAGTTCTTCTAAGAGCCGTAGGAATATTGGGGAAACTCCATATCAAGCAACTTTCGTTTTAAATTTAGAATTTTATTATAGAGGATAATGATGGCCGTTCTTTGAAAAAAAATATATAAAATGCTTAACAATATTTAAATCACATTCAAGATTATTTACTTGCGCGTAATAAAGTGTTCCTCTTACTATCAACAACATAACTACTTGACTTTTATTTTGTTTATGTGAACAGTAGGACTGCCTCCCCCACAAATAAAGAAAAATCTAAGATCTGCTCTTCATCGCAATCTTTAAAAGAATTTTTAAAGACTTTAAGAATTTCTTCTTTTAAGAATTTTAAAAAAAGACAGCATTGCTTGTAGAGACGCCTGACATCATAATTTGACTCTTGATTAATTTCCCAATAAAACATTTTTTGCTATCGTAGCCTTAACAGCAGCAAACTCACTGGAAGATGGAAGAAGTACCTTGATAGAATAATGAGATTGGTATTTATCACGAAAATATGAAAATTGTCGTGATAAATTCGAGAAAACGTTGCGCTTATAACAGATTATCTTCTTCAAATTTTTATAACATGAATCGTTGGGTAGAATCGCTGAAAAAACTTTCAAGAAAAGAGAAAAATAAGATCAAATGAAACTGAACAGGAAATAACAACTTTGAACTTGAAAATATGAGTTTGTCTCAATTTTTTAATGCGAATTATTTTCACATATCTTTGCTTTCATCAGTGTTGACAAAATTACGATTTAATGTCTCGTCTTTACCAAAACGATTCAAATGTTTTAACGGTGAAAATCTAGCCATTGACTCGCCAAAACGTTGAAATCAGTAAAACGACCCCAATCTTGAAATGAATTCAAAAACCAAAATTCCTTACTTATACATCGCTTTTATTGCTTCAAGGAACATTTCTGCCTAATTTGAAGAAAATCGAACATCGCGTTTGGTCGTGATTGCGTAAAAAACAAATTTACAGACAGGCAAATGCTGAATTGTCGAGTTAAAACAGAGACCTCTCTTCCCTCGGCCAACAATTCTTGCAAACATCAAAATGGATACGAAAAGAATAAGTTTCGATGGTGTTTAATTTTCCATCGAATTTTAAACCAATACTGAATATCCTTGATCGAAACAAAGAAACTGCTTTTATAAATTTCCAAAATCAATAGGCCATTGTGTATAGCAACAGCGACAGCGTTCACGATTGATCAGCTAATTAACGTGTTAAACACGGATAATTTTTTAATGCAATCTGATGAATCACTTGAGATGACAAGATATGAGCATAAGATGATGTATTCGTGTTTTCTTATGATCAATCTTCCGAGTTTTATTACGAAGGCAGCGAACATCTATCAAAGGCAAACAATGAGTGTTAAAATCACATAAATTTAAATGATGGCAGCTTTAAAAACCGCAAAAAGGGTTTTAAAATTTAAGGATTAGGGTTAATGTAAAACGATCTAACAGAATAATTTATCTTCTGGGAAGTTATTGTTTTCACAGAGAAAAAATGTTACATGAAATTTTATGTTTAATAGGTACGGAGCATTAATGAAACGAAGAAAGTAACCAACTTTTAAATGGGAGATCCGTTGTTTACTTGATCGTTATCTGTAAGAAACTTGACATATTTTTAATTAAGATTTTGTTGGGACTCAAGATCATTTCGAGACAAATTAATTAAACAAAACTGAATTTTTGATAGTGATCGTGTTTATTTTAAAATATTCAAATAAATATATTTCCTGTAGAAAAATTATGTCAAAAATATCTATGTTGGATTTAAATTTGATGGTTTAGAAAAGAGTTTTGATAAAGGATTTCATGCACAGGTTTTAGATAAATTAAATTAATTTGACATTAAAATTTGATTATCTGTGGTTATTTCTTTGTAAATAATCATTTTATAGTTGAAAAAGGCTTTTCAATCAAAATTAGAAAAAAAAGCATTTAAAAACTATTGCTTTTTCTGACATTCTCAATAAATGATATACAGAATTTTAATGTGCTCTTCGATGTCATTTTTCTAACATTCTATAAATTTCAGTTTAAATTTCAACTGGTATTCATGTGAATGCACAAAAATGGGAGATTTCTAAATTTTGCATCATTTGAGGTCATTTTCAGGTATTTACAGTTTCGTCTTATAACAAGTCTAGCAATAACTGGTAGAGTACACATGATAACTTTACCTTTTGTAAAATTTATAATACTAACGCATTCATGAATAGGCAGCATATGTAATATAATTCATTACTAGATTAATATAATTTAATTCACTAGTGTACAGTAATGTAACGTAACTCATTACTTTACAATAGGCCTTGTGGTAAGGTCTCGAATTCAGAACTGGAAGTTTCAGGTTCGAATCCCGATTCCTGTGAAGATCCGCCGTGTATGGGGCCTGGTGCACAGCGAATCATACATAGTGGCCAAACGTCCTCCCGTTGGCGTGGCGAGGAAGTTTGGAGAGGGAGTGTCAGCTCAGGAGTCATCTGACTGCGGCTCAAAATTACGAGGTCCGTCACAAAATAGCCTTCGTATTGCTTCTAAACGGGATATTAATATAACTATACTTTACAGTAATGGGATGAAAAATAATATAATTCATTAATATAAAGTAAAGGTTTTCAAATATTGCATCAACAAACGTCATTTCATGTCTTTAACAGTTCTGTCTCTTAATAATTATTAACAAATTGCTACAGTATGCGTGATAAATCTATTTTAACATTTTAAAAGGTCGTCCTATTTATATTAGAAGTTTATTGTTTGCTTTTGCGCCAGCCATGGTAAAGAGAAGATTAAAAATTTCAGTAATGTTTTCCCTACTATTTTCCGTAGTCTTTCGAACAAGGATGTTAATTATAATGTGTCATCAAAAATGATTTTCCCTTCACGTTAGCATTGTCGGTTGACATCAGTAAAAATGCTTTAAAAGTGTTCCAACTTTTCCACGCATGATTTGTCCAAAATCTTTGCTGTCAAAGAACATTTTTGTGAAGTAATTCACCGTTTGTTACAAATTGTGGTATTATATTTTATAAAAGCAGTATATCGCGAAACGAAGTCATACACTTGCTAGAGAATGTGTCTTTTTCTAACAGAAACAGTTAATAATTTAATTTCTCAGTTAATATAATATTGGCTCAAGTCTTGCTATCGCCATATGATCTCTCTTCAATGCAAAAGTTAGTTTGGTTTAGTTATATTAACGGCCGTCTTTGAGAAAACAAGAGGGTTATTTGGGGACAGACTTAGTAGTTTTCGGTGAAGATGACACTTGAGCCGGCACCCGGTTGCCGTAATGGCATCAGGCACGGGGGCATGGTGCGGCGTTCTGTCTCAGACTCCCATGTCCACCCAACCGGTACAATTGCTGTCATGGCATCAGGCACGGGGACATATGGCGGCGTTCTGTCTACATCAGGCTGATGTTCGTTAAATCTGACATGGCGGGTCAAGCGAGCTTTTATATAGGTTTATAGAGTGCGGTGCCGGCACTCTTTTTTTTTTACTATTTATTAGATTTTATAAAATTTTCATTTCTTGTTTATTTTATATATGTTTCTTTATTTGTTACGCTTATTTGTATTTCTTTATTATTTATGTTTTTAATTACTTACTATGTTTGCTGTTTATATTTCATTATATTTTTATTCGCATTGGTACTTCGTATTGTATTATTTTTATTGTATTATTTTACTTATATTTTTTGTTTTGTATTATATTGTATTCTCTTATTTTGTATTGTATTACTTTAATATTTGTATTGGAACTTTTCTTCCCGCCGACTCATCACATGCTTTACACCCTTTGGGTAAGCAGGATCGGCGTGGGAATAGAAAAAAGACAGCAAATCTGAACTACAGACCTGATATACAGTAGTGTCCCTTGAATCTTGAACTCACTTTTCCAGACACCCTGTTAATCCGGAAGGGATTTTTAAAAAATAGCAGCATATACTAATTTTAATGAGTGCCAGTAATGCGCTCAGTCTTTACTAAGCTGTTAAGGAAGCTGACGAAAATATGTGAAATATAGTATTTATGAAAAAAACATATTTTTATAGTTTTACCATCGAAAACTTGTATTACGTGCATTTTAAAGCCGTTTAATCCGGACTTTCGGTGGTCCGGAAAGAGTCCGGTCCAATCTGGTCTGAATTACCGGGACTCTACTGTAGTCCGAACCTGAAAACCCCAGGTCCCGAAGCCAAACTTTTACCGCCTAGGAAACAATGAGCAGAGCTGGAGCAGAAGAAATGACTCATTATTATACGCAAACAACTGTAAAAGATTAAAAACCAATACTGTTTTTAAAAATATTTGCATTTTTTAAAAAAAGCATTATTTATAAATATCATGTTATTAATTAACATCATTCATAAATATTTCTATTAGATTCCATTTTTATGAATTGAAATCAAAAAAATTAGTTTCAAAGACAGAATATTAATTTACTCCTTATCTTG
>BGPR01005423.1:54778-76936 GCA_013235015.1 Araneus ventricosus | reverse complement strand
CAAGAGAGGAGAATAGTACCTCAGCTGGCACCTCACCCTTCAAACTTTCACACCATACCAAAGTGAAAAGGTTTAACTTAAGATGACGGATTTTTTTAAATCTGAAATTAACACCAATTTCCTCACGATGAGGGTGTCTGTACCTCGAATGTCTCCCTCTTTCGCTACGCCACTGAACAAGTTCTTGAAAAAAAATATGTAGACAATAGACGAGAATAGCACCTCAGCCGGCACTACATTCTTCAAATTTCCACACCACGCGAAAATGAGGAGATTTCATTAACGAAGGCAGATTTAATACGCTTCTTAAGCACTTATTCATACAACACTAATGCTATTCGGCAGAACTGGGTCTCGAACTCGAATCCTCTGACCACAAGGCGAATCAAACACCAGTCCACCTCACCTCCAAAATTTCACTTGGAATCAGTAAAAGACTTTCATAATTGCTTCAATTCCTCTTCAGCTGGCATTACAGACGTTGTATAAAATTAAGATTAATGCGATGGCAAAAAGTTTTCACAATGATTCCTGCTGAAATATTACAATTCCCTACTTGTAACAAAGAAACATTTTTGCTGCTTGTAACAGTTTAGGATACAAATGAAGTTCAAATAATGCAACAAACGATGTTTTCAGATAATTTATTCGGCTGAAATTGAACTTAGTGCTTCCCTTTACTCTCTATCTCTTTCATAACCTTATTTCTTTCTTCATATCCTTACAACTTTTATTTTTCTGTATTTTAAATTTAAAACTTTTATACCTTAGGCAATTTAGGGGCAATTCAATGAATCTGTTCAAATATTATTAAAAATATCCATCTGTGTATGCAAAGACGATGAAGGCATGGAAATGTCCTGTTCTCGCCAAGTGACATTCTCTTTCCTTTTTATTTATTTTTTATTCAGGACAGCGCATCATATTAAAGATAATTAAATACATTGGAAACTCAAAATAAGTAATTAAGGAATCTCACTGCGTTTCCCTTCCTCTTCTTCTAAAATAATTTTGAATTAAATAAAATTGATAGTTCCATTAGTTAAAATACTTAGAAGAAAATAGAAAACAAACTTTATGCTTTTCTTTCTATTACTTTAATACTTTCTAATACTTTAATGCTATAAAATGTCATTCATGTCATCGTATCTATTGAAAGAATCGAATGCGATTCTCTCCTTTGAATTTGCACTTCTTTTCCTGGAAAGGCTGAGAGCGCCATCTATTATCGATTGTGCAAATGATTTTAAAACATTTACATCCAACTGAAAGTACGATGAACAAATTTAATGCACTCTAGCATCAATATTGGCATCATTTTCTTAGCAATAAATTAAAGTTTTAGCCATAGGTTCTTTTCTCCTTCATGAAGGATCTTTTTTCTACTTTTATTATTATCTGATCTAAAATACTGCAGTCCAGGAGAGAACGCTTTTTACGTAAAATATATATCTTCATTGTCTTAAATCTAAAATCCTTCATGAGATTTTATATATCAAGATAGAAAGAGAAGTTTTTGAAATCATTGAGCTAATCTCACCCAGGTCTATCTTAATAAAAAAAGTAAGAAGCAAAAAGGATTTTAATATCCAAACAGACGTTGTCACTTTGATGCACAATAAATTTAATTAAAACAACTTTTTAAAACGATAAATATATTTTTTTATGGAAATGCTACCTGTCTTCTTATCTTTAATTGGAGTCATTGCTATGTAAAATGAAAACAAACAAAACTAAATCAGTTACTTTTATTTTAGAAACAAAATTAAATCAGTTACTTTTATTTCAGACACAAAGCTATATCAGTTACTTTTCATTTTAGAAACAAAATTAAATAAGTTGCTTTTATTTTAGAAATAAAATTAAGTTAATTGCTTTTATTTTAGAAACAAAACTAAATTAGTTGATTTTATTTCATCTAGATATTCTTAAATTTATATAATGGCTAAAAACACAATAATGAAGTTATGTGCCCAAAACTGGCACATATAGTAAATTTAAAGTACCAGTTTTGGCTACCACCCATTTAATCTTAAAAATAATTAATTTTGATATGAAATCAGAATAAAAAGAAAGCTTACCTAATAAACCCTAAGGGTAATCAGTTTTAGATTAAACATTTAATTCTGAGAGCTTGATGATGGAAAACTGCAAATACTTGTTCCTTAACAAAAACCTTAACAGCTGTGAGTATACAATACATGATCATGCATTTAATTTTTTTGCAAGTCACATGTTTGAGAAAAATAAACCAATGAGATTGAAAATAGTAAAATAAGGACTGTTTAAAGTATTGGAATGTTTCTTATAAGTTAATTTGACATTACTGGTTAATTATTGGAAAAACAGGAGCATCTACCCTATTGTTGTGCAAGCAATCAAGCAGAAATCCGAAAAGGAACTGCATTGAACTGAGTACTGATTGATGTGGCTAGTTCGGCAGCGTTGGTGTATCGTGATGATTTTAAAATAGTTGTAACGTTTTACTGTGTGTGGTGTCTTTTGTGTTCATGTTTTGTGCTTGTGTCCAATAAAGCAAGTATTTTAAATGATGTGTCTGCTTGAACTGATTCAAAGTGCTAGAGCAGCTGGTAGCTGCTAAGAATCTTTACATAACATAATGGCGTCCGCGACAGGACTGGCGCTTTGAAACGAGACTTCCGAAACGAAACTTCTGAAACGAAATATACAAACACTGAAGACACAACGAAAGGTTTTGAGAGCTGCTTTTACTCTTTGTATAAAGAATATTGAAGCTAAACTTCAAAACGAAACTGCTGAGGTGGAGGAATTCTCCTTATTGCAAGTGCAATTAAAGGACAAATTTCAAAGATTAGAATATTGTCAGCAGTCAATAGCTGCGAGTTTACTTCAGGATGAAGGGGATGAATCGTTGTTTGAAACGGATTTTGGTGAAGCCGAGAAATACCGTGACCGTTTTTTAGAAGTAATGTTACACCTGAATTTGAAATTAACCGAGTAAGTGATTCCGATCGACCCGCCAACGAAAAGAAATTTCAAGTTACCGCAACTCAGCTAAAGAAGTTCAATGGAGATGCTCGGGATTATTTGGCCTTTTGGAGCCAATTTCAAAAAAATCCATGCAGACCCGGGTATTCCCAACGAAGACAAGATGCAATATCTTATCCAAGTTGTTGAAGAGGGTTCGAAAGCGCAACGACGGTGCAGAGCTTTCCAGCAACAGCATCGAATTATCCCAAGGCTATACAGCAATTGCAGGAACGATTTGGGAGAGATGACTTATTGGTACAAATCTATGTACGAGACCTTTTATCCATGGTAATGAAGAACGCTACAACTGGACGGATGAAGATAGGTTTGCCTATCCTATATGACGAGCTGGAAGGAAAGTTGAGAGCATTGGAAAGCCTGGGAAAGACACAGGAGAAATACGGCGATTTCTTAACACCACTGGTGGAGAGTTGTTTGCAGGAGGAAGTGCTAATTGCATAGGAGAGAAGTAGGAGTAACGAAAACGAAACCAAAAGTTCAAAATCTTTAAACGACTTGATGGCTTTTCTTCAGAGGGAAGTAAGAAGCAAAGAAATGATGCTTCTAGCACGAAGCTGATTTGAAAATAAACAGTATCGAAGGAAAGAGGTTTCCATTGTGTCGGAAAAACAAACTGGTCCACCCACTGTCGCTGCTTTGGTGAGTTCAAACAGTCCAGGTAAGAGAAATTCGAACTGTAATTTTTGTAATGGAAGGCACCCTGGTTTTAGATGTTTTGATGCTAGAAAAATGATTCGCCAAGAAAGGCTAAATATTTTGTTAAAGAAAGGTGCATGTTTTACTTGTTTAGATAAGTCTGGTCATATTTCTAAATTTTGTGATCAAAAATCTCGTATAAAATGTAAATTGTGTTCTGACCCACATTATGAAATTATGTGTAAAAGGTATAATTCAAAAAATGCTCAGAATAATATGGATGTTGGTGATCCTAGTTCTAATTCAGAGGTGGCTCTTTCAAACGCAGGCAGAGGTAGGAAGGTTTATCTACAAAACCTTGAGGTCGTTATCCGAGGTCAGGGTCCCGAAAAACGTATTCGTCTCGTTTTTGACTCAGGTTCAATGAGTAGTCATATTAGTGATAGGATAATTAAGCAATTGGGTTTAAAGCCACACCGGGTTGAAACTATTATTAATACTTTATTTGGAGGGAGTGAAACCAAGCCGAGGGAAAAAGGTCTGTATGCTATAGAAATAAAGGCTTTAGATGAAAGTTTTTCTGTCTGCTTGGAAGCACTTTCGGAGGAAAAGATATGTGGGTTCGTGCCTAAGATAAATGATCGGATCATTTTAAGAGAATTGAAAAACCGCAAAATTGAAATTACCGATTCTGTTTCTGGAGAATACGAAATTGATCTTTTAATTGGCGCAGATCTTTTGGGAAGTCTTTTGACTGGAGAAATTGTAGAATTAGTTTGTGGTTTAACTGCGGTTCATATCAAACTATGTTGGACTATTAGGGGTAAGCAGAAGGGAACAGGCTCGATGAGAAACGTCATGACAACCCTTTCAATATATTGCAGAAGAGTCAATTTGACGGAAATGTTGGATTTAGAATGCTTGGGAATAATTGACCCATCTCAATCACTTTGCAGGAAGAAAGCGCATAGTGAACATTTAAATGATTTTTGAGAGAAATTAACTATTCTTCCATGTGGAAGATATGAGGTTGGATTACCTTGGAAATCCGATTCTAGAAATCTCCCAGACAATAAAGAATTGAGTTGGGAGCGTCATGAGAAAATGGTTAAGCGCATGAAAGCTTGCGGATTCCTTTGTGAGTACCAAGAGGTTTTTGACGATTGGAAGAGACTGAAAATAATCGAACGTGTCCCAGACAACGAATTAAAAAATGAAAAATGTCATTATTTGCCACATCGTCCCGTGATAAAATTGCAACGCGAAACCACCAAGATACGCCCTGTTTTCGACGCTTCTGCCTGCGAGAAAGGAAAACCTTCCTTGACTCATTGCTTGTTTAAGGGAATTAATCTTATAGAGCTTATTATATATGTAATTGACAGATTTAGACCATATCCTATTGGCTTAAGTAGAGACATCGAGAAAGCCTTTTTAATGCTGTCTGTTGCTAATCAAGATAGAGAATTTTTAAGATTTTTTTTACCCATGTGATGAAGAATTATTATATAGGCACTGTAGAGTGGTTTTTTGGGTATCTTGTAGTCCTTTTCTTTTGAATGCTTCAATTTTATATCTTTTGGATAATTCCCCACCTGAATTTCATGATATGGTGGAAAAGTTAAAGGGTCCCTTTTACGTTGATAATTGTCTTACAGGAGTAAATGATCCTTGTGATCAGGCATCTTTCATTGAGAGGACACAGACGTTGATGTCAAGGGGAGGTTTCAACCTGAGAGGTTGGATGAGTAATGTGGCTTGCGAATCTATCTCGAAACATTCTGGAGATGCTTCTGTTTTGGGCCTTTTATAGAATTTGGATGGTGATAAATTGAGATGCAACATTGATTTTGAAGTTCTGCCTTGTGAAACTGTAATTTCTAAGAGATTAATATTATCTTTAGTACAAAAGATTTTTGACCCAATAGGAATATTGTGTGCAGTTACTTTGCCACCCAAAATACTGTCACAGGACACTTGTAAATTAAAAGTTGGCTGGGATATTGATTTGCCGCCTGATGTATCTAAGATTTTTTAAATGGGTGAATGAACTGTATTTATTGAAAGAAGTGTGTCTGTCCCGATTCATGCCTTTTAATGAGGGTTCTGAATTGCATGTTTTTGTTGATGCAAGCCGGGCCAAGATGCTTATTCTGCATGTGTTTTTGTCAGAGCTGTGCTTGAAGCAGGAACTAGTGCCTCACTTATTCGTGCAAAGACTAGAGTAGCACCTCTAAAACCTTTGACCATTCCGCGGTTGAAGTCATTGGCCTGCTGCATAGATGCAAGACTTGTCAATTCGATTCGTGATGCACTTAATTTGCCGAATATAAAGGTGACATTTTGGTCGAATTCCAAGGTTGCACTATGGTGGATCAAAGAACACGGTGATTGGTCGGTTTTTATAACTAACCGTGTTCAAGAGATCAGGCAGTTAACGCAATTTCATTTATGCCGACATGTTCATGGTGTTCTAAACGTAGCTGATATGCTGTCTAGGGTGTGTTCTGCTCGCCGGTTGTTGGATTCCAGGTGGTGGGAAGGCCCCACATGGTTAGAAGATGCACCTGAAAACTGGCCAAAAGGTTAAATTTGTTGTGAACCCCTGGCTGCTCATACTGAAAGTAAGAAGTCTGAATTGGTTATTTTCAATGTAGACAATGATTGTTTACCTTGGTTTTGTCTTTTGAAGAACTTGAAACTGTTATTTGTGGATGTGAATCTGTTGTTAATGCTAGACCTTTGACTTATATTTCAGAAGAGTCACGGGAATTAGTGCTCTCACTCCTTCCATGTTTCTAATCGAAAATCGTTGTTCGGATGTTACGGATTTTGAGGCGATTGGTCAAAGTCATTTCCGAAATAGAATTAGGTTTCGTTCAAAACTTTTGAATGATTTGAGGCAACGCTTTAGGCATGAATATCTTCGTCAATTGGTTCAATGGAACAAATGCAAAAATTATGTCCGAGAACCTCGGCTCGGCGAAATCGTTCTGGTTGGCGACGATACAAAGAAACGTTTATTGTGGCCTCTGGCTAAAATCATTGAGCTGATTCTAGGAAAAGATGGTAAGGTAAGAACGGTTAGGGTAAAGACCCAAAAGGGGTGCATGGTACGTCCGATCCAACGCCTATTTCCTCTGGAAATTCAGTCGAGTGATCCTCAAATAAATATGGAAAATGGTGAGGGGCGTGATTCTTGTGCCTCAAATCCAAAATTGAAAACTGATACCTTATCCGCTGATGCAATTGTAAAGAAATACACCAGATCTGGAAGATGTATTAAAACACCCGAAATATTAGATCTTTTAAATTGTGTGAGTTATAGGTTTGAGTGTCTCATGGACCCTCAAAGGGGGGGGGGCGGGAATGTTGCTCAAGCAATCAAGCAGAAATCCGAAAAGGAATTGCAGTGAACTGAGTACTGATTGATGTGGGTAGTTCGGCAGCGTTGGTGTATCGTGATGATTTTAAAATAGTTGTAATGTTTTACTGTGTGTGGTGTCTTTTGTGTTCATATTTTGTGCTTGTGTCGAATAAAGCAAGTATTTTAAATGATGTGTCTGCTTGAACTGATTCAAAGTGCTAGAGCAGCTGGTAGCTGCTAAGAATCTTTACATAACACCTATGATATGATGGTTCTATAGAAGTAGCCATTGGTTTATTTTAGTCCTAAATTTGGCACACACATCACTGTTGATTTTTATCCCCTGTACATCAATGAAAGTGCAACTGAGTGTGAGGCTAGACGTTAAGTAAGAATGCAGCAAAGAAATGAATCTTCAGGTTGTTCGTACATTTTTGATGGCCTTTTTCTCACAACTTTTTGGTGTTTTAAATATTCAGTTGGATAATCCTTATTCTAGCGCTCTCTTTGCTTTTAATTTACCATTGTATGAAAAACCTACCACAATCAAAAATCACTTTAAAATAGATTCTTTGAACAATGTTTTAAGGTATTTTTCTCCTCTTGATGATAACAAATTGAACTTTCTTTTTTCTTGCATTCATTTAAATAGACCTATATTTCATCTATTGCTAAAATGTTTTTTTTTCATTTTTCTCCTGATAATTTCTTTTCAAAAAGAATTCTACAGCTTGTTCTGGGTTCAGCGATACAACATGGAGAAAGACGATGAGCATTTTATTTTTATAATTTAAATCAGTGTTAATAATTTTGTTTACGGTTGTCACTCAGTGGCGGTTTTCTGCACAGGCGTTAGAGACGGCCGCCTCGTGCTTCGAGAATCTAGGGGACCTCAAAATCTATGCAACATCTATGTGTCGAATTTACGATATTGCAGCCTTAATTCAATTCACAGAAAAGATTCTCCTTTTCTCTTTAAAAAAATTAAATGAGTGAAAACAGTGGAACGAAGCCAGGGCCGGAGAAACCTGGCCTGGAACGAAGCATTGGGAGGAAATAAGGCTTGGGGATTTATTGCCGTCGAAATTCGACCACCCGCATTTACCGATGTTTCTCCAAAACGTTGAAACCCTCGAGCAACCCTCAGACTATTGAAACAGGACACCTCTTCTGTGCAAAGTCCAGCCGCAAGGACTCGTTTAGATTTTTTATTGGTATCGGAAGCGACCGGAAAGACTGAAGGGATTGCATCCCTTTGTGTGAAAAGGGTGCAGTTCTTTTAAGAGATGACTATAAGATATGCTTTTTTTTAGTTTCATTTTACTGTCATAAAGCTGATGAACAAGGGAATTCGCCTATCTTTAAAAGAAACGGTTTTCTTGTCTGGAACTGTTACTAGAGAGGAAGTGGGAAAGAAATTTTGCCTCTTGAAGAAACCAATTGGCATCAATGAAAAGGCGACACTCACGCTTTTCTTTAAGTGTTTTGGGGGACGTTTATATAGTCATGTTTACAACGTTTTAGTTGAGGGGCCTCAGTCTTAATGGTCTTTCTTTCGTGGAAAATAATTGGAGAGAAAATTTGTGCTTCTCTGTTTTTAGTTCGAAGAAAGTATGACGTGCATAACGCATCTTGTAAAAAGAAAGGAAAAATTCTTCTTTCTCAGAAAGACCTTATAGTGTCTTGAGATGGAAGTGGTCAAAATATCCATGTTCGACTACCAAATATGAAAGCAATATCAACACAAAAGCAGGCGAGTACCTACATTTCTATTTATAACTTAAATATTGAAAGAATAAAAATATAATTTATATGTAATTCCAGATACTTTTGTAGATGTTAACCACTCGTATGCCGTGTTGGTTGAAAAGTAACTACAATAATGAGAATAGTAAAATAATGCTGTCATAAAACATTAAAAGATTTATGTGATTCGCAGCGATCAAAATGCAAAAATGTATTAAATTTCAATGTGAATGCTGCCATTTATTTAAAGACTACATAATTTTTATTCAGTGTATGTTTATTATCACTAAAACTCGTTTCGGGATTGCCACGATATGTCATCAGCATTACACGACGTTTCAGTTATAAAGTGATGATTTTAATTCATAATTAGGGAAAATAGCCTTTTTTTATAGTTCTTCTTAATTTTTTTCTTACCAAAGGAAAAAATGAATATTGTAACCTAAAAGCCCTTTTTAGCGCATTTCGTAATTCGCTAAGAAATTTTAATTCGTACGTTCAAGTCAAAAATTATATATATATATAATCAAAGATAAAAGATTTTTGAAGAGAAAAGTAAGAATTTTCATTTTTTTTTTTTTTTTTACTGAGAAAGAAACTTTAAGAAATTAAATATTCTATAATCCATTGCATCTCGAATCTACTATACTGCTTATGTCAATTCGAATATCTTTAACATAAAATTGTTGAAATTGATTTAATTACCGAACTTCTACACAAGATTTGTATGTCTTTGTTGTGTGCTACGGCTATTGATTCAGAATATGTTTTACTGCATTTCATTGGGTATCTCTTTAATTTATTTCAAATCATTTCATGCATAGTTTTATTTCTAAATGCATTTAAATCTTGAGGAAGTAAATGATTTCGTAAATTATGTTTTTAAATAAAGTTGATTCTTAAATTATAAAAAAGTTAAAGCACTTGTATACACATTTATAAAATTTGTCTTAAGCTAAGTTGTGTTTGCTCTCTATTATAACCGGTATTTTATGATTCATTATTATAATAAATACGTTAATTTATATTATATTAATTTTTATTATAAATATAATCAATCATCAAGAAACAAAATAAAAATTATTAAGAACTAAAGATTGAGCAAAGTAACGGATTAAAGAATTCACCAGATGAACTTTCTCAAGGCGTCACTCAACCTGAGTGGATTCAAAATGAAAGACGACAGGAATGCTTTTCTGCTTTACGCAAAGAAGCACTACCTATAACAATATTCTAAATCGCTTTCTTTTTTTTTTTTTTGAAGGCAAATTAGAAGAAAAGGCATTTGAAACTTGCGTAACAAACTTAACCTCAAAATATGCTGATGATATCGAAGAACATTATTTCAAGGACGAAGTGAAACATTTTATTAAATACACAAAAATGAAAAAGTAACAAATCCAATGGATATGTACAAATTGATTAAAGATGGTCTACAATCAACATTTCCCAACGTGGAAAACATTTTAAAATTTTTTCTCACTCTACCAATTTATAATGCAAGCGGAGAGAGATCATTTTCAGTTCTGAAACGCGTCAAGAACTATTTGCGGTATAGTATGAGCTAACTGCATTTAAATGAACTGTCGCTTTTATTTATCGAAAATGATGTAGTACAGGAATTCGATTATAAAAAAATTATGTACAAATTCTCAAAATTAAAAGCAAGAAAAGTGACTTTTTAGTAATTTTATGTCTTTCCACGCCTGTTTCTGTGTTCATAAAATTTTACTCCGAATTTCAAAAGTAGCATTTCATTGCTGCTACTAATATATCTGATATAATATTTATTTTTGTATCTCCTTCTAAAGTTTAATTTCATTTTTTGTTACCCTTTAGCACTGTAATTTGTTTTATTACCATTGAAGAATGTTTATTTAATTATATTTTTTATATCACAAAATTTGTGAATAAACTGAATTAGTAAACAAATTTTTCATGGTACATTTTTGATTAGTCATATTATATATAAAACAGATTGCTTTGCTTCAGAATTCCCATTCTCATTTTTTAAAAGAACAGAACAGTTTAAAAGAAAGGAACAGTAAAAAAAATTAATAATTTACTTTGTAGAGTTTAAACTATATAATATTTTTTTTTTGAATAATTATCTTAATTTACCTTAAAATACTGTTTTTTAAATTTTTCGGGAGAGTAATTCTATAGTTTCTCTCTTTTTTGCCTGTATTGTTGTTAGAATATACCATTATATTTTTTGGGACAAAAGAGTAGACACTGCTTATTCCAGCTCCAAATTTAGATGGCTATAAAATGGTTATATGTTAAAATTCATTATATTTCATAAAGATAAATTGATGATTTACGAGCTCATTTACCATTTCATAAATGAATAAGTTACCTTTATTAAATTTAAGTGAAGAAAAACAAAAACTATATTTATTAAAAACAATTTTGAAACTTTGTTCCTGTTTAATATAAAATTTGAATACTTGGATATTGCGATGTCCTACCCACTAGATAGAATCAAAGACCGAAAGATATCACTGTTACTTAATTATTTCAAATTTCAAACCAAAAAATCATATATATATATATAAAATGTATTCGTTGTTGTAGTCGTTACATAATAAAACAGGGCAAGTTATTCTAAATTTTATTTTATTATCGGAGAGTGACGGAATGTACGTACATCTTAGTATAAGGTTTCAAGCCAAAAGAGAGTAGAAAATCCCTGCTTTTCCTCAGGTAGGGATTTAACAGATAGACACGTGATCAAAGTGAAGGGAATAACAGCTATTTTTACTATATTGCGTAAGTGTTTTAGGGAAAATGCATGGCGGCAATAAGTCCCTGATTTCGTCATTTGTGTGCGCGTGGAAACGATTAAAATATTCTTTTAGTAATAAATATGTCAAAACGAGAGATTTAATATGCCTCCAGCGCGGGAAATAGAACGAAACTGGAGTTTAAGAAAAATGATTTTGGAATACATTAAGACTTTAAAATATATAATATTAGAATTTAAAGTAAAATTAAGTGAGATTATTACATATATATATAATTCAAATTGGATAACGAAGACCAAAAATTAAAAGTATAAATAAGTTATTTTACATTACAATCTTTTCATCAATGAAATTTTCTTGGGAGGGGGCCCTCAAAATAATTTTGCGCCCGGGGCCTCATATCGTCAAAATCCGCCACTGTTGACACTGAGCATACCTTTGACTTCGAGAATTTTTTGTTTTAATATTAAATATCTCCCCCTAATAGTATTTAAAGACCTGCGTTGTTTGCTTTGATACGTATTTGGAACAATTTTTCCACTTGAAGCCAGAATTAGACAATTTTTTTCCTTTCGTATTAAGAATATTACCTATTGTGTCATTAGATATTGTTACAAAGCTATAAAGTCGTTTCCCTGAGATGCTAGACTTGGCGACCATTTTGACGACAAAGGGAATTTTCTACAAGGACCTCAAACTTTCCACCTATTTCTACTGGTTTCATGAACTTCCTAGAGATTACGTCACTTCCTACGTAATGAAGTCACTTCCTGTTGAAAAGTATAAAGGCAAGCTCTCAACGCAAGAAGAGTCAGTTGGAATTTGACCTGCAAGCAAGCTGGTGAGTTAACAAGAAACCTTTGAGCGTTGTGTTGAGATTTACTGGTAGTCTCTGTTGTGAATTTTTACTAGTGCTGTGTTAATACTTGTGCTACGTTTCTTTGCTTGGGAATATTTGTAAAGTAAAGAGCTTTATTTTTTTAATCCTGCTTATTGGATTGCATTCACGTACATCCACAAGGCAATTTTGTTACAATATAAAAAAACATGGCTTTCACAACGTGTTTGAATAACTGAACAAGAATTCTCTGCAGAAAGATTGAAAACCTAGCCTTTCATTCATTACTTGTTCATAAGTGACATTTTGCATGTAAAAAAAAATTTGGTAGCATATGATAAGTTATACTTCCAAAAATGTAATTGGTGTGACCATTTTTTCCTATATCAAAATGAAATAGTCTATAAAATTTGCAAACACCCTCTATAGTTAAGCTGTCAACTTCTGAGCAAAAGGAACAATATTGACAGATTATAGAACTAAGAAGGGTAATGATATGAATGTGCTTATGTTTTAGATGTTTTGTTAAGATGGTTCTTTGCAAGACGTCTTTTATAAGTACAAGAAATCCTTTAAAAAGTTGTTTATACGTAAAAAAAATTATTAAAAGTTCAACAATAGATTTCCTTATCTCGTATTGTAATATTTTTTTCAAATTGAATGTTTTTCATGCTTAGCATTTATTTCTTGTATATGATAATCACTCAAATTTTAATTTTTCTATATTGTAGAAATGCTGCACATTCTGCAGCTATGTAAATATTCCTTACTTGACTTGCACAAAACTCATTCTACAATTCAGTAATGCACTTATTGCCAAATTAGTTGTAATGCAATTGCTATTTTTCAGTTATCCTTTTTAATGTGAATTACATGTTTTTTTTAAATGTGTTTTATGTGATTTTCATTTACTTATAAATATTCTATGTTTTCTTCTGATTTCTGTTTGTTGCTTGTTCTGAATCAAGTGTCAGTCAAAACTTCATCAAATTGTTTGAAAATTATTTTGTATCAAAAATGAAAAAGTGTTAAAAATGATTGAAGTAATTATAAAAGTCTATTTTTAAAGTTATTTTAACAAACTTTGATTTCCTTTTACTCTATTTGATATGCCAAAACTTAGACCCTCAATTAAATACAAAAAAAAAAACTTTGACTGATTTTACCGATTTAGACCTACAAATATATATTTCTTCTAAACAATCAAGTCTTATTAGGAAAAATGTTAATATATGATTTTCTGCATTTATTTATTTCTTTTATTAAAAAAACCTTTTTTAATTTTTGTTTCTATTTCTTTCTATATTTTTATCAATCGTGAAACTCTTAAAAAGCCTACTAAATGTGTTCTATGAATGTAAAAAGCGCTAGGAAAACGATCTAGAAGCCTGAATGGAATGGCCATGAGAGCGACATCTGGAAGTTGCTTTTTCTGCCGAGCATATTCCTCGACAGGCACCAGGTAGCGCTGCGGTCGTTGATTAACATTACGTCTATGGAAGTGTCCCTTCTTCACGCTGTACATTCTTTTTCACAGTCGAGGAGTGCATCTCTTAGCGATTAACAATTGGCGAAACGAAGTGGCAGGAATCAAAACCGCACCGTACTCTACAGTTTAACCTTTAATTTTTTTTCTGGGAAGTATACTGTGGAAAAACTATATTTCGGATTTCTAACTTTAAAAAATGCTATAAATTCAATTAAAAATGCTAAATTTTATTTTTTAATTAATAAGTTTTGTCCTTTTCACAAGATTGCCAATTAGTCACAGCTATCTCCTTGACTTTTCCTAACAAAATATTGTTGCACAAAGTCTTACTGTATGGTGTAAACAGTCCAATACGCAGGATAATGGAGAATGAAGATTTATTTACAAATATGCAGGAAAACACGTAGCACAGGTACAGGAAACAATAGTTCTTGCACAGATTACCAATGTAGACAGACAACAATTCGCAGGTAATAACAGTTCAGCACTTTGTTATCTAACAACACAAACAGTCAGCAAATAACTAATAATAGTAGACCATAACTGCACCTTCCATAGCGCTCAACTCACCAGCTCGCACTGCGGGTAGAACTCCAAAGGCATTCGTACTCCAAGGCGATCCCAGTCGATAAAAGACGCTCCTGTCATCTAGGCGCCGTCCTTAAATATTCTCTCCGCCAGGCCGTGATGTCACATGGTGTTTTCTCGAGTATTCCCTTTCCTAGTAGAAATATCGAGAAAAGGGTTGCATTTTCGGCAATCATCTATTTGTCGCCAAATCGCCAAGTTTGTCGCCAAGGTCAGGGTGCTATAACTGTCGCTGAGGTCACTCCAAGCTTAACCTTGTAAAACTCTCTTCCCAACCATAAGACTCGCATTGCTGGGAAGCGATTTTCCATGCTTGTAACAATATGTTAATCACATATTCAACACTGACATTTCTAACTTTATAAATGTTAGCAAGGGCTAACCTATTGCAGCTTGGTTTGTCCTACTCGGTTGCGTAAATAAGTCTTGAGGCGCTTTAATGTGGAAAAACTCTTCTCTGCTGTACTTGTGGGCACAGAAATCATTCCTAATATTTGAAGAATTGCCACAGAAAATAGCATGTATACTCAGGGAGATATAAATGCTTTTTTTAAAAAAGAAATCCCCCAATTTTTTTACATATAACATTTAATGTTTTCAACCAAATTATATGAAATTTAGAATATGTGACAATATATTAGTGGATCATTATAATTAAGCAGAAAATACTTTGTATATTCAAAGAAATATGTGTAAATAATTTTTAACTGCATGTACAAAACAGTATAAATTTTCCTTCATAATTTTGAAGCCAGATATATAGGTCCAGTACTGGATACTTTTATATATACTGGAATTTTTATAGATATACAGGTGGGTGAGAGAATAATGTGAACACTTTAGGATTTGCACATTTTTTCTAATATCTCGCAAAAGGCTGGATGGATTTTCTTTGAACTTCGACCATATAAAGAAGAGACCTGAACTCATGTTTTACAGTGAAGGTTTGGTTATGAGGGCCTTTAGGGAACCACACAGAAATTGATGAAGGAGAAAACGATTTTGAACTTATTGTGTTTCACAGAAAGCTGATGATGATTTATAAGTTTCGTAAATGGCTTTATTTGCTATGCACATTGCTTACATGCATTTTCATAAAAATAACATGGATATTTGTGAAGATATAAAGGTTTTCTTAAAAAATCCCAAATTTTTCTGCATGTTTTTTTTTGCTTATAACATCTACAGTTTTCAGCCAAATTATATGAAACTTGCAGAATCCTTCACAATATGTTAGAGAAGGACTGAGTAAAAATTTGAAGCAAATGCTTTGAATATTAGAGGAAATATGAGTATTTGTAATAAATATTTTTTTACTGTGCATGTGTTAAATGTAGAGTAATTTTTCTTTCATAACTTTAAAGCCAGATATATAGGGCAACTTATATAAAAATTCCAGTTAAACACCATTAAGATTCAGAAAGATATCAGCATTGAAGTGAGGTGAATTTTGGTTGCACTCTCAGAGAAGCTAAATGATGAGGGTAAAGTATGATGAGAAAATAATGTATTTTATTTATAAATATACATAGGTATTCAGGATATTCAGCTTTCATAAAATTCAATATTACTGTTCGAAGATTTAAGTTTAAAAAATATCAGTTTGCGCCAGAAAAAATTATTGACATGTATTATCTAAACAACTGCAATATCCCTTACAAGTTAACATGTTTGAAAGAATTTCCTGCCAAATACAGAGTCAACACATACCATACAGAACAATATTCACAAAAGTCAAATGTTTCCATCTGTCTAAACAAGTAATGTTGCAGTACTCATTTTCAGTAACAGATTTATAAAAACTTAACAATGTACAGATGATCAACATATTTCTTGATGGCAGATACTATCTAATTATGTGATAAATCAACCTCTACTGAAAAAGTTTCTTCAAAACAAAAATTAAAACTGATTTTCAAGATTCAATCTTTAAAACTGACTGCATATTGAAAAAATGGATTCAATCCTAAATGAGATGACATTCAAATTTATAATATTTCAGCTCCGATTTCTTTCCAGTTTACATTAAAGGCAATTTATTTGAAGGTTTGATTTTTAACCATCTATCTAAAATTTAGTCATGTATATCTGAAAAATAATGAGGTCTATACATAAAAAGATAAGTGTTAATTGGTCATGTTTCATAACCTATCTAACTTTTATGTAATACTATTAAAATTTCAAAATTTTATCACATTTTATAATTATAAGCTGATGAGATAACAAAACCATGGAGTCTACCACAAAATGACAGCTACCTACTGGGGGGGGGGGGGGGGGGGGCAAATAGGTTTCCGACCCATGGTACGTGTATCCCTAGGGATACGCGAAGGACCAGCTGGGGGCACGCACACATAAAGTCAGTATTGGAGGACGCAAGAAAACATAAGGGATTAAAAATGTTACAGAATTTTGTTTCCCCAAGTTCGTGTAAAAAGTAAAAGTTGTACAAGTCTTAAACCTACCCTCAAAATGAGAAAAAAAAAAGTGTAATTTTTAACTATCCTTATAAGTTAATGCAGAATTATTACTACTGATTTAATCTGTTTTGATGTTGAACTAATACTATTGAATAAAATGTAAAATCAAAAACAAGTCCTACAAATGTTATAAATTCCAGTCATTTGACTCCTAAGCTTACCTAAGCTCTTAACATTATTGATAAAAACTTCCTTCTATAGACAGATGGTTGGAGGAGGGAGAGGAATGTAGCAGGTATGCAAAAATAAAATAATCAAGGGGTACACAAGGGCAAAAAGGTTGGGAACCACTGCTATAGACGAACAAAGTCAAATGCACTCAGTGGTGTAGCTAGGGGGGGGCACAAAAGCAGACACGTATGAAAACAATTTTATAACTACGAAGAGCATCGACACTAGTTCAATCATCAAAAAATATCTATTGTAATTAATTCATATTTTTCGCTTTTTTTTTTTTCGGTAAATTGCTGGTATGTGAAAGAAAGTCAGGTGGTGGTCGCACAATTTCAAAACCCATCTACAGAGATCTAGGACGTCCAATGACGAATTGCATTATTAAATCAATTTTCCACCCTGGATTTTATTTTTTTTTATTTTGAGGTTTATGCAACTTGTAAAGGAAGGGTACCATGCCAAAAGTTCGCCCAGGGTAATAAAAGTTGCAGCTACACCACTGACTGCACTCCTAATATATATAAAATAAGTTTGTTTCAATGACATATTAATAAATGATGAATACAGTTGGATTAAATTAAATACAGATTAAAATTTTATATTCTACATATTCATGCATTTGAAAAATTACATATAAAATGTTATCAACTTAACCATTTTAAATAAAATAAGTAAAAGATCAATTCTAACCTTTCACATATGCTAATTCACGAAGTTTTAAAAGATTTATCACATCAGTTGAAGAACATTCTTTATGTCTTTCAGTCCAATCAGTAATAGTTTCAAAAGCATGCAGCAGTTCATTAGTATCAGAAGCTTGATCAAAAGTGTCGTAAGAAATTTCATTCTCATTTGTAAAAGAAATGTTTTCATCAGGAACATTTAAAATAACATCACAATTCGGAAAGGTAACATTTTGATTAGAATGAAGACTATCACCTCCTGAAGAATGAGCATTTTCTTCTTCTAAATAAATATTTGGATATACATCAATAGGATTGAAATCAATGAATTTATCACTCCCATTATCACTTACAGATAAATGAAGGCCATGACGAGTTTTAAAATTTTGTAGCCAACCACCACTGGCTTTAAATTCTGGATCTCCACCAAACTCTTTATTGAGGTCTAAAGCCTTATCACAAATTCCAGGACCAGATACAGATATTCCATTTTTAATACATTCATAATACCATTTATAAATAGCCCAATCTAAGTCTTTGTTAAAAGCAGATTTCATGGTCTTTGATGTATGTTATCACAATTTGGAAAAGAACTTACATAATTTAATAAAGCACCTTGTTTCATTTTGATATTATTTACAATAGTATGTAATTTTTATTGGTGTTTTTCTTAAGCGATTCTGCATCTGCTATCATCTTGCAACCGGCTTCAATAGAACCCACACATTATGTAATTATAAATGTGACCATTTATTAGCACAAAATTTCTTAAATTATTACTAATATTTTCAAGGGTTAGATTATTAAATTCTTGCTCATACAATAGTACATAATTTTTCCTTATTAAAACTATATTGATTGAACATTGAAAATAATTACAAATTTTAAGGATGGTAATTAATTTTGCACATCGTGATTTAGAATTAATAATTTTAGTTACTGAAGGTTACTTTTAGTATAAGGAATATCAATTACTTTAGCAAATTCTTTCTTTTCTAGTTTATGAAGCTTTAATTTGTTCTTTAAAAAAATTTGGACTTGAGAAGCATATTTCATATTTTTAATTAAAAATACCAAATTTGGTATTTTTTTCTTGACATCATAAATTACATCTTATAAGTAAGGATAAGCAATTGTCCTATGAGCAAAAAGGCGAAAAAATTAAGTTAATCTAATGCATAACAAATTCTAATCTTTGCTTTTGTTTATAACTTTAAAAGCTTGGTTTTGTACTAAATCCTTTATATCAAAGTTGGTATCTGAAAATATAAAAAATTTAGTACGAATTAACCTAATGATAACTAGTTACAGTCAATGAAAAGGATACATATATGATACACAAACTTGTCCGTCAATTCAACTTCATTCTTAATAAGTACATTACCTATATAAATTAAGGAATAATTGTAAGATTATTATTTTTTCAATCTAAATTCAATAAATTGTGGGAGTGGATAGAGTCAAATAAAGTGAGGCAAAGGAAAATATAGAATCAATTAATGTGAGCCAAGAATTTTGCATGGTCAATTAAATCGAGCCAGACTGTATTTTTAAAGTCAGTTAATTTGAGCCGCTTGTTGCCGATGAAAGCAAGCCCCTATCATTTCGAAATCAAGCCGCTACAACTAATAGTATGTGTGAGCGTTTTATTAAAACCATGAAACAAGAATTCTTTGATACAGCTATGCGTAAGAAGATTTATACTGAACTTGACGATTTACAATTAGATCTTGATATTTGGTTAGAGCATTTCAATAATGAGCGACCACATTCAGGAAAATATTGTTATGGGAAAACTCCTATGCAAACTTTTCAAGATATTAAGAAATTAGCTGTTGAAAAGAATAATGAAATCTTGTATCTTGAATATAAATCTGATAGTCAAAATTTAACTGACAATCATGTGTAAAATTTATAGCGTCTGTAAGATCAAATCTTGACTTCTACATACTAATGCCTTTAGCCACATGATATCCTGCCTGATTAACTATCAGTTGCAAGACAATAAACCTTCTATTAAGAATTTGTTCCCTATAGAGCCTTTTAATACCAATTAATTAATCGGCAACTGGTGTTATATGATAGTCTCGGATAAAAAAGTATCACCTATTAAATCTAATGGATACGCATCAATATTATCTTGTTGCAAAGCTAGCTCATTATTATTGTAATGGGTACTTTGATTCTATTCTTCTTGTTCTATTAAAACGTCTATTTTAGACGTTATTCTTGAAGCAAGAGGTTTTACTTGTGCTTCTAACTCTGTACTGTTATACTCTACTCTTATATTTTCAATAATATTTACTATATCCTCAATTGATTGGATACTTTGTATTGTATCTAAAATATTCTTAATTAGAATTAACGATATATCTGCACATGTTCCAGAATCAACTTGTTGCAAATTAGAATAAATAATATTTACAGATTTAGTCCCTGAAGCTATAATATCATTTTTTATTTCTTCTAAATTACTACTAAATTCTGATTTTATACCCAGTGGATCAATTATTGATACAATATCATTCTTTTTAAAAAGAACCACTGCATGATCATTATTAATTCCTTTAATTAGTAAAATACTTAAATATTGATTGTTGTTACACATCGCTTTCTTAACACTGAATCAAGAATTTTATCAATTTTTAACCCTGTTTTCATCATTAATTGAATATTATAATCAATAGATTCTAGATCCATTCCCTCAGATTCTTGATAAATTACTCCACCAATATCTCGATGTTAAGAAACAGCAGGATCTTTTTTAAATCTTTTACATTCTTCATCTAATGAATTGAATATCTGATTAAAATCTACTGTTCCATCACCTACATTGGTATATTCTTCGATAAGAGAATTTAAATATTCTGTTCTTGCACCTGTTTCATCAAAACAAAGATCGTGCAATTTTTTAAAACTGGAGCAAGTTTTGAGCCCTGCTCCATTTAATAACTTGTTAGAGAATTTATCTAGATCAAAAAGTTCTTTTTCAGCTAAAAAATGACTTAAATACTCTTTTTGAAAACAAAGGGCATGAAACTCTTGTAAAATAGAAGCAGCGTTAGTTCCTGTCAACAATAATATATAGGATAAATTACTCATTTTAAAACCCGAGTTCATGAAATCTTCTAAATATTTTGTTTTATTTCCATTCTTATCAAAGCAAACTTTATGAAACTCTTTTAAAGCAGAACAAATATTACCTCCCGCTCCATGTAATACTCTAGATAAAAGTTTTGGTGTAAACTCTACCTTAATAAAATCACGTAAATACTTTTTTGGCTTCCCTGCATTATCGAAACAAAAATCATGGAATTCTTCTAAACTATCTGCTCCGTGACTCAAAATACTGCATAAATCACTTGGTCTAAAACATATTTTTAATTTAGTAAAATCCTTTAAATATTTTGTTGGATTTCCTTCATCATCAAAACAAATACTATGGAATTTTTTAAAAATAGATGCAGCTTTAGTTCCTGATCCACAGAATACAGAAGATAAATGATGCATTTCAAAATCTGCTTTAGTGAAATCCTCTAAATATTTTGTTTTATTTCCATTCTTATCAAAGCAAACCTTATGAAACTTTTTTAAAGCAGAACAAATATTAGCTCCTGCTCCACCTAAAATACCAGATAGATTACTTATCTTAAAGCATGCCTTAGTGAAATCCTCTAAATATTTTGTTTTATTTCCTTCATCATCAAAGCAAACTTTATGAAACTCTTTTAAAACGGAACAAGCATTAGCTCCTATTCCTCTTAAACTACCAGTTAAACTACTTATCTTAAAACCTACATTAGTGAAATCCGTTAAATATTTTGTTGGATTTCCTTCGCTATCAAACCAAAGCTTATAAAGTTCCTCAAAAGCTTGTTTAGCTTTTGCTCCTGTCCTATGTAAAATACTAGATATATTAGATAAATTTACTCTGTTGTCTTCTAGAATTTGTAAATATTGTGTTTTCTCTCCTTTTTCATCAAACCAAAGCTTATAAAGTTCCTCAAAAGCTTGTTTAGCTTCTGTACCTCCACTTAAAATACCAGATATATTAGATAGATTTACTCCATTTTTTTCTAGAGTTTGTAAATATTTAGTTGAGTTTCCTTCATTATCAAACCAAAGATAGTAAAGAGCTTCAAAAGCTTGTTTAGCTTTAGCTCCTGTTCCACCTAAAAAACTAGATATAGTAGATAGACTTACTTCGTGTTTTTCTAAAGTTTGTAAACATTGTGTTGGATTTCCTTCATTATCAAACCAAAGATTGTAAATAACCTTAAAAGATTGTTTAGCTTTTGCTCTTGCTCCATTTAAAATACTAGATATAGTCGATAAATTTACTCCATTTTTTTCTAGAGTTTGTAAATATTGTGTCTT
>BGPR01005423.1:33671-54768 GCA_013235015.1 Araneus ventricosus | reverse complement strand
AAACCAAAGATTATACATATCCTCAAAGGCTTGTTTAGCTTTTGCTCTTGCTTTACTTAAAATACTAGATATAGTGGATAAATTTACTCCGTTGTTTTCTAGAGTTTGTAAATATTTTGTTTTCTCTTCATTCTCATCAAACCAAAGATTGTAAAGATCCTCAAAACATTGTTTAGCTTTTGTTCCTACTCCACCTAAAATACTAGACATATTACAATGGACTTGATTTCTATATAGAACATTAAACATATCGCTACCTTCTGGTGTATTTAAAAAATTATTAAATTCTGGAAGATGCAGCTTAGTTGCTACACTTTGAGCAAATCTACTCTTTGCTTCATCAATTTCATCTAGTCGTAATCTCTTTATTTCTACATTTTCTTTATACTCAATATCTAATACGTCATCTCTTTTCCTCTTTTTTATTGTCATTCTGATTCAATAGTTCTGAAGACCAAGGCTTATCGCCAAGTAGTAAACAAAGCGAGCGATACCTCACGGGAAAGGGATACTCTGTGGATTCTTCTCTTGGACTGTTATGTCTGTGAATATCCCCCTGCCATGTAATGCAAAAAAGAAATATAATACTCCATTCTTATTTTTGTTCCATCAGATTAAAAGAATTTTAAATTCTTAAAACATTTAGAAAATTGCCAAATAGTATAGATTTAGCAACTGAATTCTTTTAAGAAGATGCATTTTTTTTATCCACTTTCATAACAACTTTGTCCATGCATTAATTGAAAAATCATTAATTCTTTACAGATAATGAAACACAAAGTAAAAAATAATGTATCCACTAAAACAGTAAAGGATGCTTCAAACAAATTTTTGTTCTTCTTTTAATGACTGGAATAACTTCTAAAATAGAACTACTATAATTGTACCCCACTGATCTGTTTATATTTAATAGATAGAGATTGATTGATTGATTGAAATGTGAAGAGATGGGATTTTTCACAGAGAAAAAGTACCAGAGGTCTCACTCGGGAGTTTGGTTAACTTTCGCAGCGCCACCTAAGCGTTACAGTCGTATTTGTGCGAACTACAAACCACAACACGGTGCCATATTGTATATCGAACTGAAAGCAACCCACAGAGAAGTAGAATCTCTTTCTCTCTGAAGCAACCGAAACGCCGCCATGTTGGGTTGCCGGTTTAATTCTTGCTGCTCCTTGCCACATTTCCCAGATTATTTGTTATAATCGTTACATACCCAATACTTCATTTAGAATCGTGTGAAATTTCAGTTTTTTCAACTCACTTGCCTACTTTCCTATTCAAAATTCCTGGAGATGAGAACGGTAAGTTTAAAATATGTTACAAAATTTTTATGAGATGTTATTTAAATAACTGAAAAACTTATAATATTTAAAATACTTATTTTCACCTTTTGTATATGAAATAATAAAATTTTGTATACTTTTGTGCAGTTGCTGAAGCATATTAAAATGCTTATCATATGGAATAATCTGACAAAAATGTGCATGAATTCTTTAAATTTTTTGTAGTGTTATATTTTGATAGATTTATTGGAACATAGTATGACATGGTAATTAAAATAATTTTCAAAGATATTAATGGAACCTTTGCTTATTACTCTCAGAAAAACTTTTTATAATTATTGCTATGATGTATTGTGAACTGTAAAAGTAATTTACAAGATAAAATTCTTTTATCAGTAATTTAATATTGAAATACAGCTGAAAATCATAATACATTTATAATTATATTGTGGATATTAAAGGATAAAATTTTGTAGCATTTTTAGCTTATTTTGATTTTGGAAGGGGAAAGTGTTGTTTGTATTTTTATAGTATGAAAATTATTGATGTTATTTGTGCTCTAAGTTGAAGTAATATTGAGATGTGTATTTATATGTGTAGTTATATCCGAAGCAAGCTTTTTTAGAAATGCCTACTTTGAAATAGAATAAATGAACTAATTAAATATCTCTAGTCTGTTTAATGTTTATACTTTATTATTATTACATATACTGCTGCTAGTATCTTAGAAATAATTCAGTATCTTAGTACAGCATCCTTATGCAAATTTCTATTTACTTTTAAGAAGATTCTTATTTTTATTAGTATTTATTTTTAACATGCGTTTTTCAGAGGCAAATTAAAATATTCATTCTTATTTGTGTAAATAAAATGTAGGAAATTTGTTTAATAAGCATATTAGCCAATACTATTTTAGTAAAATTATCAAAATATTTTGATCTGTTTTATTTAACGTCATATAAGAAAATTAATTGTTAATGGCTGAAGGTGAATATTTTATTCATGTATTACAATGAAGTGGAGTCTTTAATAGAAATGAATTGGTTTGTGTTATATTAATGGAATCTATTAGAAATTTGTTTCTTTTTTCAGGCGGTCTGTCAATGTTGGAGCTGTTTTGTCTTCAGGATGGCTGGTCATATGAAATGCACAAAGATTTTATAGAAATTTGTCTGAAAATGAGAAGAACTCGCATATTAGGTTTAGATGAACTTGCCTCGTATGATCCTGTTGATCATGGTTTGAATACATGCGCAAAAATTTTCTACTTAATTTGACAAGATAAATTTTGGAACTTTTCTGTGTATCTTACAATGAGTCAGTTTCTAAATTATCGTTGCACTCTTTATGCTAACAAAATTTTATTTTAAAAAATTCTCTTCTTTTATTTTTTAAAATGGCTACAATTTTTTTATAAATGCCAAGTTCATGATGCATATACCTTATCCAACTTCAGTTCCTTTGAAAAAAAAAAGAATTATTTTGTGTTATAAGCTCTGTGGTCTCGGATAATTAAAAAATGATTGTATTATTAAATACTTTGAAAATTGTTTTTCTTGAAGAAAGTAATTCTAAGTATTTAAACTAGCATTGTGTATATTAAAAAAAGAAGTACAGATACAAGATTAATACTGCTTTAAATTTTCATACCAAATTTCCTGTCAACTGTTTCATTCATATAAAGGTGGTCCAAGTCTTGTACATACATAAATTTAAATCAATTTAACCATTTTTTTTTTTTATCTCGGGTGTATAAATTGTGTTTTATTGATTGCATTAATTATAAATGTAATGGTCTAAGATAATTAAAAAATGATTGTTGATATATTTTATTTTTAAATATCCTGAAAATTGTTTGTTGTATAAAGTATTTCTAAATATTTAAATTAGCATTGTGTATATTTAAAAAAAGTCCCACAGATATGAGAATAATACTCCTTTAAATTTTCATACCAAATTTCCTGTCTGTTGTTTTCATTCATACAAAGGTAGTCAATTTTATCATTTTTTTATTTAAGGTGTGTTTATGTGTTTCATTGATTTTATTAATTATAAATAATGAAACTTACAGGATACGTATGAATTTTTCCACACAATTGTATTGAATGTCAAAAGTTAATGGTAGATGAGACTAAAACTTTAGAAAATCATACAGTTTTTTGGATTTTAAAGAATATGATATCAGTAAATAATCTGACTTAAAGTAGCCAACAAATAATTTGTTTCAATATTTTGTCAATTAACATGAATGTTTTGAGTCTAATTTTAATTTATGTTCGCAAAGAAATAGTATTGCCAAAAAATTCAACGTTGTCTTAAGCAATGTAAATATAGAGATTTTTTAATGATCACCTGGAACACAAAGAGGAAGCACAATGGGTTTTTTTTTATTTCCTCTTTAGTTCGAATTATGAACCATGATTTCAAATCCAACACAAGTTCTAAAAATAAGTTAAAATATGTTCCCCCATTTTTTTGATGATTTTATTATATTTCAACTTGCAAATGTTTTTGAAAAAAAATTTGTATGTTTAATCAAAAATCATAATTTCATAATAGAACACACCAATGCTAAGTAGAATGCTGAGATGCATCGGGAGTTTTAACTCCTGATAGGGCCACCCTAGGTGCTAAGTTCATTTAATTAATGTCCAGCTATTGGTTTTTTTTATAACACTGTCTTATTTCGAATATTTTTATACTATACATAACAATTAACTCTGGTTTCTAGGCAGTATTTGCTATAAATGTTATGTTTTGTAACTTATTATGCTTGTTCAATAAAATGCGACATTGTTTTAAGTATTTTGTATTTATTATAGCATCTTGTTCCATAACCATATAAAGGTATTTAATTTTTTGTGGGAGGGGGTTGGAAAAAATCTGAAAAATTATCTTCACAAATGAATTTTCTTTATGGAAATTAAATTCTATTAGTTTTTAAATCCTGAACAAGAATGAATGTGTATTTATTAAAAATTATTGATTGCTTAAGTTTCAAAATATTTTGAAAAAAATAGTATAATATTTACTAAAACAACAAATTTTATTTCCAGCAGAGTATAAGAAAATCACAAGTGAATTTCTTTTAATGAAATTATATTTTATCAATTTTTGTGTCTTGAATAATATTGAAGGGAATTTATGAAAAATTAATTTCCTATTTGTTTAAAAAATTTATGATCTGAAAGAACTTCTCTTCAAAAAAGGATAAATGAAATTATTAATATGAAAAAAACTTTAATCTTCTTAAATTATACATTCACACGCTATAAAGTATTGGTACCCTAGGAAACAGGAAAATTTTTTAATGTTTTGAATGATATGCCAAATTTACTTTTAATTTCTGTATTAAAGAAAAAGTCAATTTGGTGAGAGATTTAAAATAATAATATAAACAATAATAAATGGCATTATTATTAAAACAATTACATTTTTAAATTAACAATATGTATAAAAAATTAACTATTCATAAATTTAATAATCGTCGAAAAACGAGTTGAAAATCCAATAAATACCTAATTATTGTTTATATCGTTGTCATGACGATAAGAAACGGCTTCGTTTCCTCTCGCGTCACGGTGACGTATTCAGGTTAGTTCCACTGTAACGTATTGGTGGCGTACTGTCTATGTGAAGCGTAATGTTAAAAAAGTTGCCATTAGGGTCTATGGGAGTGAGACCTCTGATTCTACTTCTCTGTGGGATTTTTAGCAACAAAGGCCGTTATCCCCTAATGCCAAAAGGATGCACTCAACAAAAGTTAAAAAGGATGCACTCAACAAAATATCAAAAAGGATGCACTGAACAAATATCAAAAAGGATGCATTCAATAAATATCAAAAGACTTCAGGGATTGAAGAAGAATCCTAAGATGCCGTTTATCAGAAACAGCGTTTTGAAAAAAGGCTTTTAAAGATGGACACAATTGAAGATCAAAATTAAGTTTTGCACAGAGGATTGACCTATGATTTGAGTATTTGGAACAGAACAAAATAATGTGTTCAATGTTATTCTCACGATTACAAATTTGACAACGAGGGTTATTGTGTAGACCAAATCTATGCAATAGTGCCGGAGTAATAATCATCCGGGTTAAAAGTCGAGCAATAATGATATCCTCTCTTCTATTTTTGAGCCAAGGGGTAAGAGTTAACATGATGGGAATATCGCCAATAGATTCTTGATATTTGCTATTTTGAAAGGAATGATTCGTTTTTTGAAGAGAAATTGTTTGAAAATGAGAAATTATATCTTCAGAAGCAATCCACTCTATAAATGGGTGGGACTCCGTGACCGTTTTTGCGAGTAAATCCGCCTTTTCATTCCAATGGATCAAACAGTACCCTGGGGTCCACACCAAACATATTTTTTGATTAAAATTTTTCCTAACAAAAATTTTTCCAGCTAATCTGTGAATGACTTTCGGAGATTTGATTGTAAGGCATTTTAAAGCTTGAAAAACTGAATTGCTGTCTGTCAACAATAATAAGTTTTTATCTGTGACTGAAAGTTCATCAAGGGCTTGACAAATTGCCAAGGCTTCCGACGTAAAGATGGAATTGATGGGGTGGATTCTATATACAAAAGATTGCAGGTTAGAGATACCCGCGATAGAAGTGAAAGAATGTGATTTGGATGCGTCCGTAGCAATGATATGATAGTCATAAAATTCTTTCGATACAGCTTCTTCAAAGAGGTCCTTGATTAGGAAAACAGGATGAGCTTTATTTTGGAAACTAAAATCTGAAAGGTGAATTTCACAAACATTATTTCGAGAGAATAGGGTATCAGGAAAGGCAATAATATTATCTGTAGAAGTGTCTAGATCCGCAAACAAATTAGCCATCAATACTTCATCTTTTTAAATTAATTTGATGCTTGGTCTACAATTTTGATCATAAATGGGAGATTGAGTTCCGTTGGCAAGTTGCCTGATAAAGAATTGCGCCGCTAACCTCTTAATTTTTTCTGACAACACTTCCTGACCCGCTATTTTCATTAGCACAATATTTGGGGTCCATTTAGGCAGCCCGAGAGCTACTCTGAGAGCCATAGTTTGTATTGAATTGCATGCTTTATACTGAGTTTCAGAAAATTTGTAAGTGAGCAACTGTAATAAAAAAGACTACAAATACTATTGTTTACTATGTTTATAAGATCCTTTGTTCTGGGGCCATAATTTTTGTAAGCAATAGATTTTAAAGCGTTAATTTTCCTGAGGGCTTTAGATCGAATATTTTTTAATATGACTCCATTTTGGTTAATTTTGGAAAAATTGATACCTAGATATTTGATAGTTTGTGTCCAAGGGAGAGGAAAACCTGCATATGTAATTCGGGGGAAAGACTGCAATTTCTTTTTTGATAGGTCAGCTATAAAGCTTTTTTCAGGACTGATATCGAGTTTCCAGTAAGTACACCATTTATAAACATTTTCCATCGTATTCTGCAGCTTCTTTGAAATATAATCTAGAGACGTATGAGCACAAAAGATGAAAATGTCGTCAGCAAAAATTGAATATTCCACACCTACATCAAGCGTTTCAAAAAAATCCGACAGAAAACAAACGAAACCACACTGCCTTGAGGTAAACCTTTCAGAACATTTTTAGTCTTAGAAAGAGAATTTCTCCAACGAACTTGAATAGTTCGATTTTGCAGAAAGCTGTGCAGGACCTTAATAATGTTTCCTTTAATACCAAGCCGAAGGCACTTTAAAATAAGACCATCTATGTATGTACTTTTAATATCTAGATCAATTCCAAGTAAGTATTTCTTATGAGTTTGGGCTTCAGTAATGGCTGTGTGTATTTTGTATACTGCAAGTTGATTGTCTCTGAGGGGAAGAAAGCCGTTCACAGAAGGAGGGACTTTTTTCCCGATCAATAAATGATGGGTTATACGCTGAATCAAGATTCTTTCAAAATTTTTTGAAAAAACAGAGGTGAGGGCAATTGGTCTGTACGAATTAATTTTTGATTTGTCTTTATTCGGTTTTGGAACTGGAACGATAATCGAATGCTTCCATTCCTCTGGGATATAAGAGGTAGAAAAAACTTCCTGAAAAAAATGATGTAATGCTAGTTAAATCTTTAATACTGAGTTTTTTAAACCAATTCGCGGAAATGCCATCCGCACCTGGAGTTGAATTTCATGTTTTTTGAATAGCTTGCCTTACTTCCTGAAGGTGGATAGGAATATTAAGGAAACAATTACAGTCTCCACAATAGTCTAAAGGAATTGGCTCATGCTTCATGCTACTGTCGGAAAAAAAAATCGACAAAAAGATTGCTTTGCTGTGTTGAGTTTGAAATATAATGATTGTTACGTAGTATAAGGTTTGAAATGTTTAATTCTTTGTTTGAATGACTGTAAACCTTATTAAGCATGGAATAAAACATACCTGGATTTCTGGTTATGCTACAAATTTTATCCCAATAATTTCGACTAGCCTTTTTGATATGAAAACGTAGTTTTGCTGCATATTTTTTATGTTTTATCCAGTCTGATTCTGAAATGAAACGAAGGGCTCTTTTGCGAAAAAGGATTTTAAGTTTGTGAAAATTATGACAAGATAAATTCCACCAGGGTGGATAATTATTAGCCGGCAAAGTGATTATTTTTGTGTTATCCCTGATCACTTCCGAGATTTTGCGTGTCACTACATTAAGATTAGTTTCTGTAGTTAAAACATTTGCAGATTGACTCATAGTCCGATTCCAATCAATTGTTTTCATTTTCTTAGAAATCTGTTCCAGTTTCGACCATGTGATAATGACTGGACAGTGATCGCTTTCAAAATTTGAATCTGAAACATAGCAATCAACACCATGGGAAATGGATGCAGAGCAAATTGAGAGATCGAGAAGCGAAGCTGATCCAGTATGAGTAGCATAGGTAGTATTCGAAGTTTTGAGGAGAACAAAACTCAAATTTTGCAACCATTCAGCGAAATCATTACTTAACAGAGAAGATTTGTCTGATCCCCATAGAGGGTGATGAAGATTAAAATCACCAAAAATGAAGACAGGAACTGAAAAGGAATCAAAAAATTGTTTTGGTGCTTTCCATATTGAACCTTGAGGAAGCATATAAGTTAGCCAATGATAAAATTTAGCCTTTTATAAAATCTCAACTGCAAAGAATCTCCTGATCTATGATGTGAGAAGTTAGTTGGAATCAAGATTCTCCCGGATGGGGTTTTGAATTTAATCAACCCCTCCCAGCCGATCAGCCACCTATCCAAATAAAATAAAAGTTTTAGATGACAAAAGAAGTGATCTTCTATGCTTGAAGAAAGTTGAAAAAATCCAGAATTTCTAAAAGAAAGAGGAACTTTGAGCCACGATTTTATTCTTAAGACCTCTACAATTCCACTGAACAATAAAATGTCATTTCTAGAAAACAAAACCTGAAATCCAACAAAAAACAAACCCAAAACAAAGGAAGGAAGAACTTAGAACACACACGAAAAAAGAACAAGAAAAAAAAAAACCCCAAAAGTCCTAACTAATATAGCACCTGCATCCGCATCCATGCATTAGGACACCAATGCTTAGTAAGTTTATTCACGATTTTTTCTTTCTAGATGGCGAGATAGTTTCACCACCAAGCTATTAATAGAGAGAAGTTTTGCAAAATGTTCCACTAATCTTAACAATTCAAATGCATGATTAGCTTGTCTTGTTCCTCACTTAATTGTCTGATACCGACTCTATCCTTGTTCATTTTACAAGCATAGCTTCCATTTTTCCGGTTAATTTGACCTTCTTTATCATTGATAGGTGTAGTGTTTCAACGCATGAAGCGTAATTAACATTTCGCAGATTGATTGTAGATGTGTCTGGCCTGCAGTTGTGAGATGATTTCTACATTTTAGTTCCATTATGTTGTGTTCCTTAATATAAAGAGGGCAGCCCTTCGATGTGGCCGAATGATCCCCTTGACAATTTACGCATTTTTGTGGAACTTGACAAATTCCCGAATGAATTGCACCACATGAATGACAAACTGGTGTCTTTTCGCAAACCCTTGAGGGATGCATGAAACTGTAGCATTTTGTACACTGACGTGGCCTGTCAATAAAAGATTGAATTCTTTGATTTGTGAACCATATCTTCATATACCCAGGCAAGCGAGTTCCAAGCATGGTAACCAGAACAGGTGATGATTCCCGGGTATTGTTTTGTTTTACAAAACGCCTTATTTCAACAATCTCAATTTCATTGTTTTTGGATAACTCTGCCGCAACGTCAGGCAACGATACTGTAGTGGGAATATCATATAAAAGAAAACGGGAAGTAATGTTTTCCCATATTACATTTGTAGAAACTGGAGTGTTTACAACTTTTTCCAAAGTGAGTAACTGTGCGGCACACACCGGATCCTGCGTTGTAAAAATAATTTTGCCCTGTCGGGTAAATTTCATATTTTGTATGCTATTGTGACGATTAATCTTATCTTTAATGAAGGATTAAAGAGTGAAAGGGTTCAATTGTGGAAATCTAGAGTTTGGATCCGCATTGGATATCAAAACATTAATATCTTCATATTCACTTTGTCCAAGACGTAAGACAATTTCCTTAGTGGATTTACCACTCTTGAAAAAATTTTCAGAAGTTGAGGTCTGCATAATTGCGTAAAGGCTTTGCAAGTTCACAGAAAAACAGTCATCATAATCATCCAACACAGTAACCTTTGTGTGGCTCAGCTTTGAACAAGAGAAACAAAATAGTAGAAAAAAGAAAAGGACAGGTCTCACCTGACTTCTATGAACAATGAAAGAAAAAGTCGAAAACACAAAAATAAAGAAACGAAGCAATTAACTTTCTTGCTTCAAAAACTGATAGTAGCTCTGTGGTAGTAGGATCCTAGCGAATACCACAATAACAGCTTATACACTACTAACGAGTTAAATCCAATAGATAGAGGCAGTCTTGTAGCGATAAGTCGTTCACTTCGGAACGAATCCGAGGATCCGACTCCTCAAAAGGAACGACCGGATCCGATTCCGACCAAAAGGAACGAATCCGCGGATTGGATTCACTCTGATTCCGCGGATTCGAAATTATTGATTCCGATTCAGATCACTGATTCGGATCCATAATTTTGGAAGAAGATTTGTTTCGTTCTGGAATGAACGATACATCATTTGGGGCTGGGGCATGGATGCCTTGCTTCGCATACACTCGGAACTCTGTAAAAGACATTTTGTTACCGTGTGGCGCACCGTACTACACCATCTTACTGTGATGTTTATAATCCAATATCCACCTCCGGACATTGGGAAATCCTTTTGTCTAGTGTTAGGATCTTCGGCTCGGAACCCAAAGGTCCCCAGTTCTATCCTCGTACTGCCGCAACCCTTACGTCATTTGAGGTGAAAGGAGAAGAATATTGCTTTTGCAATGCAGGAAGGAAGGAGTCTTATCTACTATTGGATCGCCATGTTTGTTTTGTAGATAAGATTCTTCACGAGGAGATGTCGTTAAGAGTCGGTTGATTTGAATGAAAGCAATCGATGCAGATCAAGTTATATTTCGGAGGTTCTGATCAATGATTTCTAACTTTTTTAGTTTTTCTTCATTCCAATTAACATAATGATATTTTTCTGACTAATAAAGCTTACGGCCTTTGATATTGCTTGAGCTTTTAACATTAAAAAAGCCTGGGAAAAAACAATAGTTGCATCAGTGTTTTTTTCATTTCCGCTTGAGAAAATTATTATAATATTTTAAAAATCCTGAAAAACAAAAAAATAATACTTCTTGTTATTGCATCATGTTTTCACATCTGCGCATCTTTCACAGCCGCATATTTTAATTTTGTAAGCGTTTTAATCATTCCGCCCTAATTAAACGCTAATCAAAATGGCTTTATCTTCTGTAATTCTATAAATGAAGAACCAGAACACCACAGATTTATCACCATCATAAATTCCACCATTCTGTTAAGTTTTTGTAATTATCAAAATGATTTGCTTTTTAGCCTATTCTCTCAACGTTGAAATTTTCTTCTGTTAATTTGAGCCTTCTTCTTCTTCACAGAGGGGAAATGATGAATAAGGTGATTTCCTAGAGCATGCTAAGATTTTTAATTTAAAAGTGGACCTGATGTTTTAACTCAATTTGATGATCGTCTGTCGCCATTTTAATTAAAATCACCCCCCCCCCCCCTTCAATCTGCATGACCAGAGCGTTTATAAACTCATTTCGAGCTTTTTAACATTAGTTACAATAGTACCATATTATCCCCAAACTTTTACCTTTCTCAACTGATTGTCCCTTTCTCTATTCATGTTTTAATGAATTCCCCAATTAAAAGCTAATTAAAACAGCAATAACTTATGTAGTTTTACAAATAAAAAATCAGAATCACAGCACAATTTTATTAACTGCCATAAAAACCACGGTTCCGTTCAGATTTTTTAATATTCATTTTTTTCTGTATTTTTATCCTATTTACGGACTTTGAAATTTTCTTCCGCTATTTTAAGCCTCTTTTTCTTTTTACACTTGGTCTATGGTAAACAAGCTGATTTCATGAACATGCTAAGATTTCTAGTTTAAAAGAAGTCCTCGTGCTCTAACTCAATTTCATGGCCATCTGCCGTCATTTTAATTAAAATCCTCTCACCTGCAATCTGTGTGAACAAAGAATTTCGCAACTCATTTCGTGACTTTTTAATATTAGCCACCACAGTGCCAGATTATCCTCGAAATTTCACCTTTCTCAACTGATCGGCTCTCTTTCTATTTATATTTTAATGATACCCCCATTTAAAAGTTTATTAAAATGGTTATAACATCTGGATTTTTGCAACTATGGAGTCAAAAATTTCAAGTTATGCTCACCTTCCTAATATGTTCTGATTCACTACAGTTGCATACTGAAAAGTTGAAAAACTTTATTTATAGCGTTGTTCGGTCTGATTCGAACATAGGAAATTTACAATCTCTTTTAGATAAGCATTGTTGTTTTTGACACGGTAGCATTTCCAAAGTATTTTATTTGTAAATTTACAATCATTAGTCATCCTTGAGATCCGTATATCTGGATTAGTTATGAAGGTTTGTTGGAGTTCACAAGCTTACAAAACCTCAGAAATATAGCTGAAAACAAATCCAGTTTATAACAGGATAAAAATTTTCCATCAAAATAATGAACTGGAAGTTGTATCATGTAATATATATCTTTCTATGCTTTTCTCATCATTTCGACCATTCTTTGTTACAGACAAAGAGAAAAATAGTACTGAAGCCATCTCTGATATTCACTATATGCGGTTCATTCTCTCTTCTAATTTCAAAATATCGTTTCACAAATCATAATTGTATATTTAACCCTCTGCGAAGCTAATTCAATAAGGTTGCCCGAATTCAAAAAATTGCCTCTCAATGCAGTTATGCAGTTTTAATTATATATTTGTATTCCACATCATATTGTTTTGTATCTAATAAAAAATTTTAATATTTTTACATGCTATTATTTAATTTGAAATGGCATATCTTTTTGTTGCATTTTACAATAATTTTTTAATGTTTGCATAAAATGGAATTAATCTATTTTTCACTCAGTTGTTGGTGTTCTGAACAACTGCACTGAAATTAAGTAAAGATTCCAATGATAATACAATATTTTTGTATTTTCTGAATTTATTTATCTACTATCAAAATAGCTTTTTCTTCTATAGCATCTGAGATTCAGTGGTGCAAATGAAATTCCAATGAGTGCCTTTTCATATTATTTATTATGAGTAAATGATAAATATATAGGAAGATACGACATTATAAGTTATTTACACTATTTACAAGATTATAGTAAAACTTCCCGGCACTTTCCATTTAAGCCATTCCTTCCGTTTCCATGCCTGCCACGCAATCTGACTCTGATCGCGGAGGAAGCCGTTGCCACAAGATGCGCAAAAGCGCCATCTGGGAAGAATCCGTAACATCTTCTAAACAGAAAAAAATTGCATTCGCAATATATTATAAAAATTGCTAAACTACCTTCTTTGACATACTTCTTAGTAAAAATAAATAATAATAATTCTAATTAAAATAATTATAATTCTTTATTCTTAACTCAAGATTACAATATCAAAAATTTTTTCATTAGCTGAATCTCGATAAATTGAAATTAATGGATTTGATAAAAGAAACACTATTTAAAAGAAAATTTTGAGCCTGGACTTTTTCAAATAGTCAAGAATTTTTGTTATACAAGTTTAAGATAAGTCAACAAATAGAAACGCAATTTAGAAATTATTAAGAAATAATATTTCTTCCATGAGATTAATTTAAAGGCCATCGAAAAATATTTTTATACCTTTTGATTTTGGACACTAGGAATTATTTAAAATTTATCTAATAATAAATTAGGTTTCGAAATAAAAGAGTAAAATAGAATAAGAAGCTGAATATATATTATAAAAAAAAGAATATCATAAATTGAAATTCTCGAAAACATTAGCCTTGCAACAACCGCGAAAGAAAGACTCAAAAGCTTAGGCTCGAGCCTGTGCCAATGGGATTCGTAACACGGCGCTCTACCGACCTTGCCATGCAAACACGTATTGGGAAAGGCATATTTAAATGACATTTATAATTTGCACAAAATTTAAAAGCATTTGATTCAACTGACAGAAATTCACTAAAAAATTACATTTTATCAATGTAGTTAATAACAGATTTTAACAGCAGTAAATCTTTGATAACTACAAGAGTTGTTTAATATTTCTTGATGATAATTAAAATATTTTTTACTGTATGGAGCTCATCAAGATTGAAAACTTGATATTTAATTAGAAAGAAATCTGACCTTAAATTTCATTACTGAACGCTTCAGTAAATATATTGTTTCCATCAAATTAAATGACATTCATGGGAAGTCCTAACCAGATAATAGAAATCAAAAGCATCAAAATACTGAAGATTCTTGCAAAGTTCCATTAAATTCACTAACGAAATTTTAAATAATTAACATAAATGTTAATTAAAAATAATTATTATTAATTAAAATTAATTATTTAAATTATAATCAATATAATTATCTAATTAAAATTATTATGTTATTAATTATGATTCATAATTATATTAAAATATAAGTTTAATAATAAAGATTATTAAAGTAATTATGGGCTATAAATCCATTTTTTCAAAGTCGGAACGAATCCGCAGCCGGACTCGGATCCGAGTCCGCCAAAGGAACGAATCTGACCCATCACTACAGTCTTGGCCTAGAAGTTGGCAAGGTAAAGAACTCAAGGACTTACTGAAAATTAAATTTTTTAGGCGGCCCTTTTCCGACATTGTTAAAGAATTGTTTAACAGTGCTTTTCCACTTTGAATCTTCTTTTTGTGGTTTCTTTTCATCCTTTTGTAAATGCAAAACTGAATTGTTGAAAATTGAATTGCTTGTGTGGGGTTGCATCGTGCGACCCGTCGCCGTCGCTTAGAGCGCACGGCTTCGGCCAGGTCGGGAATAATAATGAATGAATATCCTTTTTTGGAAAAAAGATCTTTCAGATCATAATTTTTTTTAAACCAATAGAAAATTAATTTTTATTGGATTAGATATTGTACTAACACTTTCAGAACATGTTAAAACTTCGAAGATAAATTAATTTTTAATAAATTCACATTCAATATTATTAAAGACACAAAAATTGATAAAATGTAAATTCCATAAAAGAAATTCACTTGTGACTTTCTTACACTTTGCAGGAGATTAAATTTGTTGTTTTAGTTAATATTATACTATTTCTTTCAAAATATTTTGAAACTTCAACAATAAATTAATCTTTAATAAATACACATTCATTCTTGGTCAAGATTAAAAAAAAAAAAAATAGAATATAATTTTCATAAAGAAAATTCATTTGTGAATTTTACCTCTTTCGAAATATGTTTAAACTTCAACAATAAATTAATTTTTAATGAATTCACATTCAATATTATTCAAAATACTAAAATTGATAGAAGATAGATAATTAATTCACTTGTAATTTTCTTAAACTCTGCAAGAAATTATATTTGTCCCTTTAGTTAATATTATACTATCTCTTTCAGAATATTTTAAAACAGTTTTTAATAAATACACATAAATTCCTTTTCAAGATATGAGTATTGACAATATACAAATATTAAAATTCATTTGTGAAGTAAAATTTTCAGAATTTTCCCAACCTTCTCCCCCCCAAAATTAAATACCTTTATCCCAGATAGCAATTTTAGTTTGCAGCAAACTTGCACTGCAAATCTGCAAGCTTGCAGCAAGTTTGACACGACAAGAGTGCAAATGTGAAACAAGTTTGCAGCAAGTTAACGCAAGCTTCGAAGTCACCATGGAACGAACTAGCCGTAAGCTTGCATTGCAAACTCATTGCAAATTATAGCAAAAACAGAGTACGAACACAACCCGGGATAGAACTCGCGAGCTACGGTTCCGAAGCAGACGCGCTAACCATTCGGCCAGTTAAACTCTGAGAGGAGAAGATAGATTTCGCTAATACATCGTTCGATTCGATTCGTATACGATTTATTTTAAACTGTTTTCTTGATTTCGTTAATTTTTTGAGTTGAGAATATGATTTGAAGTCAAAGAGAGAGCGATTTTCGCTAATAACTACGTTTTGCTAGTAGAATAAATTATGAAATTAGAGTTCAAAAGTAATTACTTTAAAATGGGACAAAATGTATAAGTTATTATTTTTCAACAAACATTGACTGTTTTTTCGGTTTAATTTTGTTTATAAACGTTAAAATTTCAACATTAAGAAAAAGGCAATATAGTTTTCTTTATTAGTGCGAGTGTTATATTTAGTAAAAAGATGGAAAATGTTTCAAAATTTTTTTTATAAAAAAGTTAGTTTTTTTACAAATTATAATTGATTTATTGAATTAATAAAAAGAAGGACGGTCTAGGAGATGCTATTAAAAATCGGATGTTTTTTTTTAAAACAGAGACAAAGATAATTATCTCTTTGTGCTATCTTTGCATCAAGCTTGTTTTGCAAACTTGCAGCAAATTTGCATTGCAAGGAGGTGGCGCTAGTTGTCACGGTGAACTTGCTACAAGTTCGCTTCAAGTTTGACGCGTCAAATTTGCGATGACAAGATAATATCAAGTCAAAATCAAACTTGCTGCAAACTTACGTGCTATCTGGGATATGGTTATGAAACAAGATGCTATAATAAATACAAAATACTTAAAACAATGTCACATTTTATTGAAGAAACATAATAAACTACAAATCATAACATTTCTAACAAATAGTGCCTAGAAACCAGAGCTAATTGTTATATACAGTATAAAAATATTCAATATAAGAAAGTGCTATAAAAAAGCCAATAGCTAGATTTTAATTGAATGAACTTAGCACCTAGGGTGGCCATATCAGGAGTTAAAAGTCCCAATGCACCTCATCATTCTACCTAGCATTGGTAAGTGTTCCATTATGAAATTATGATCTTTGATTAAACACACATTTTTTTTCAAAAACATTTGTAAGCTGAAATATAATAAAATCATCAAAAAAAATAAAAATGGGGAACATATTTTAACTTATTTTTAGAACTTGTGTTGGATTTGAAATCATGGTTCATAATTCGAACTAAAGAGGAAATAAAAAAACATTGTGCTTCCTCTTTGTGTTCCAGGTGATCATTATAAAACTCTATTTACTTTGCTTAAGACAACATTGAATTTTTTGGTGATATTATTTCTTTGGGAACATAAATTGAAATTAGACAAAAAACATTCACGTTAATTGACAAAATATTGAAACAAATGATTTGTTGGGTACTTTAAGCCAGATTATTTACTGATATCATAATCTTTAAAATACAAAAAAAAAAACTGTATGATTTTCTAAAATTTTAGCATCATCTACCATTAACTTTTGACATTCATAAAGCAATAAATATTTTTTAACAAAATATCCTGAAATATAAGATAACACATTTTCTTCAACACTATTTAAGATATTTTTAAATGTATATTGTCCACATCATATTGTACATTTTCCACTGCACAGACTTCAGAGCTTATGATGTCTAAATAATTTTATTGAGTTTTGTAACAAGTTGTTATAATAAATGCAAAAAAACTCAAAATAATGTAACAAATTTATGGAACAAGCATAATAAAATACAAAAAATTGTTAATACATAACATTTCTAACAAACACTGCCTACTAACCAGATTTATTTGTTATATATAGTATAAAAATATTCAATATAAGGGAATGTAGTTTTTTAAAAAAATCAATAGCTGGGGGTGGGGGTCATAATAGAATGCTCCTCCATGCCTAGACTGGCTCCTACCAAGAGTTAAAACTCACGACAAACTTCGCTCATACTGCCCAGCATAGGAAAAGGTTCAATTTGATATTATAATTTCTGATTAAATATTATAGGCAGAATTTTTCTTTTTTGGAAACATATTTATCATCTTAAACATATAAAAATTATAAAAAAATATATAAATAAAAAATTACAAATGCAAAACATAATTCAATTCTTTTTAGAACTTATGTTGATTTTCCATTGTTGTTTATAATTTTGATACTGAGCTTAATCTTTAGTGTGACAAAAGAAGAAATTTTTAAAAAGTTATCCTTGCTCTTTGTCATCTAGTTGATTAAAAATATTTAACATTTAAATTACTAACTATTATAAATACATTAAAATACTAACTATACAAATACATTTTACTATAATCTAATTTACTAACACCATATTCTTTAGAAAATAATAATAAAAAACCTGTATGATTATCTAAAGTTTTAGAATCATTCATGAGTAACATTTTGCATTCTATGCATTCATGATAACAAATTTTTAAAGCAAAATAACCTGAAATATAAGATAAAATATTTTTCTCACAGTCTCCAGAGCTTATGACATATTTTCTTTTAATCAAAGGAACTGAAGTTAGTTAAGGTGTATGTATCATCATTCTGACATATTTTAAAGATGATGATCTTTTTAAAAACAAATGCAAGCAAAACAATTTTTCAAAATATAATATGACAGTATAAAGGCTGTAATGATAACTTTAAAACAGACTCATTATCAGAGTATACAAAGAAAATCAAATATTTATTTTCTGAAATCCAGTAGAAAATTTCTGTATTGTTAAAGTATCTACTGAAACTATGATCAACAGAATCATTGAGGTAAATATAAATCAATAGATATAATATAAATTAGTTCTTCTTAACATAAATACCTTTATAAACTCAACTTGTAAGGAGTGGAGTTTGGATTTTTATGGCGCAAGAGCCATCTTTGACTATGCTGCTCCAAGCAGGGGTGGCGCCAGAGGGGGGACCAGGCCCCTCCCGTCGGGAAAATTTTTTGTACTGGGTATTCAACTGTAGTTGATAAGTAATAATTTGGCGAAAATTTGAAACCAATTTCATTACACTCGTCCCTCCGTACAGCAGATAGTGCTCCCCTGTCGGGGAGACGGTACCCCCTGTCGGGCAAAGTCTAGCGCCTTTCCTGGCTTCATGACATCTATATATATAAAACGCTAAGGCGGAAAAGGACGTGGCGAAAAAGGGGGTTAATTTCTCTTTTGTCGATGGCAACGTCCGTTACCACACAAAACCGGAAGCCTCCGCCATTTTAGGCATAACTTCATAGGAATAGCCTGTTACTATATTCGTTGTGGTGTAAAATAACTTTTTCTAGCAAAAAAATGAGTTTAAGACGTAGAGTTCACAATATTTCTTACAATATAGTTAGTTAGTTACAATTAGTTAGAAATGAAGCAGATGGCTCATGAGAGTCAGTGAACGTTCAGATCAAAGTCAAGATAGTTTAAGTCAGCGACTTGGGTTTATCTAAAAAAAGTTTGAATCAAAAACTTGCAAACAGATTTTATCAAACCTTCCCCTCAATCTAAAATTCAATAATCTTTAAAATTATGTTCTACATATAGTATTTAATTTAGAATTCATTATTATAAAATATAAATTTTTTAACAATTTCTTCTTAAATTCATAAGAAGATGGCGCCACTGGCTTAACGGAATGATCTATAAATATAAAATTTTATCCGTTACTACTGCACCTGCTATTAACGTTTTGTCTGCCCGTGAAGTACCTGCAAATAACGTTCTATTCTATCGCACGGTGCCTACAAATAACGTTTTATTCGAACGCATCGCACCTACAAATAAGGTATGCTAGAGTTCAGGGTCAAAAAATTTTATTCTTTCTTGATTAAGGTAAAAGCATTAAAACGAAATCAGCTTAAGATTTTTATTTATTCATATTGTCTTTTTTATGTTCATAGTACTAAGATGTCATACCACAATCTCTTTATTAATAATATTAAATCTATTTTGTTTTTAGATTTAATTTTTAGAATAATTATATTTGTTTTAATTTTGAAACTCTTATGTATTTGTTTATTCTTTCTTTCTTTGAAAGTTTTATTTGAAGAAAAAAATATATTTTGAGGCAAAAAATTTTTTATTCTGTGCTGATTTAAGTTAAAGCATCAGAAGCAAAATAAAGCCGATTCATATATATAATGTATAAAGATTTTAAAATAATTGTGCTAGGACATACAGTGTTGTCACTGTAGTGAGCGAAGCGAGCAGGGTTTGCGTAGCAAACCTGGAAGGATTGCAACGCAATCCTCCTGGGGGTTGACGAGCTTCAGCGAGCAGGGGGCAGAGCCCCCTAGTATGATAGTAAACTTGTAAGACTAAGTTCTATCAAATTTTCAAATCACAGAGTAACACTTTCTTCCCATTATTCCAAAAGTTCCTTTTTATTCTACAAACTATATTACACGTAGATACTATTCCTCTTTTATCTACTCAGTTATCCTGTAGAATCTGCAACTGCAAAAATCTCAAAGTTCCTGAAAGGACAAACAAAATTCCACCAGAATCCATTTCTATAACATAAATTTACTTATATTAAAAACACTACTAAATTGTTATGCATTACTATTAATAAAATATTCAATTCAGAGGATCTTTAACCAGGACTAATAATTAGAATTCTAAGTCATTAACAATAAAATTAACTTTTTTGTGTCAAATTGTGATAATTAAAACAGATCAAAATATTTTGATATTCTAAATAAAGTATTACCTAATATGCTTATCAGAAAAGCTTTCTTTATTTTATTTATACAAAAGAGTATTCAAAGTTTAATTTTCATCTGGAAAATCTCTACATTATTAATAAAAATTAATAAGAATCAGAAATATATTCTTAAAATAGAATTTAAATTTGCAAAAAAAGGTGTTATATACAGTTAAACTGGTTTATTTATAATATATACATACTTATAGCAGCAAATAAATTGATGTAACATTGTAATATGAGTAATAATATAATATATACATATTTAAATATAATCTATTAGTTAACATTAACTAGACTACAGAGTTTCTTATTGTGTTCTTTTTATTTAATAGCGTTTCACATGAGACCATTTTTAAATTAGAACGCTTAATACACAACCCAAAATTATTTTTAAATTTTCAGCAAAAATAACAATTTTCATACTGTTCCATAATACAAAGCCACTCCTCAAAATCAAAATAATCTAAAGATGCTAGAAAACTTTATCTTAATATCTACAGTATAGTTATGAATGTATTATTGCATACATAATTTATAATATTGTTACAAAGCTATAAAGTCGTTTCCCTACGATGCTACACTTGGCGACAAACTTGGCGACAAATTTGGCTACTTGGCGGTAAAGTTAGCGACTTTGGCGACAAAGGGAATTTTCTAGAAGGACCTCAAACTTTCCACCTATTTCTACTGGTTTC
>BGPR01005423.1:0-33661 GCA_013235015.1 Araneus ventricosus | reverse complement strand
ATAAAACGGTTTTCGGTATGAAGTTAAAAAGATTTCTCTAAAAGTTATTATTTTGTATAATTTACATGGATGTTGCAAAGTTCATCACTTATTCTAAAAAAGAATTAATTTTCACACATTTTTAAACCTATGAATACTTAGGAAATTCATACTATTCTGTGTTACTCTATATAAGATTAATTTTGTACTGGTCATTTATGTTAGTTTCGTGAATTTATTGATTGAATAACAATATTTCAATGTTTCTTTAAAGTGATCTGGTAACAAACCACGTATGGGTGAAAACAAAGGATATTTCATAGGTGTTGATGTTGGCACCCAGAGTGTTAGAGCTGGTCTTGTTACTACACAAGGGGCCTTCATAAAAGTTGCATCTTTGCCTATCAAAACATGGAATCCATTTCCAGATGTTTATGAACAGTCATCTGACAATATATGGAATCTTTGTGTTAAAGTCATACAGGTAAAGTCATTCTGTAACACTGTTTTTCTGAAAATTTTGTTTTGGAATGCTTTCTAATTTCTATTTGAAAGTATTAGTAAAAGATAATACTTAAAAATTAAAAGAGAAAATTTCACTCTATTCTAATTTTTTATTTTATTGAATTCATTCATTTTTATTAAATAACAACAATAAAAACACCCAAAATTAGAAATCTATGTTTTCTTCATTGCAGTAATAAGTTCATTCTTAATTAAATGTTTTTTGGTTAGGTCCAGTATGTAAGTATGAGCTTAAAAATGACTTTAAGGCTTTCAGCAATAATTTTTTGGTTTAGACTTAGCTGAAAATGTTTCTTGATTTATTAAATCTGTTTTAGATAATGTTTTTTTTTCACAAATTGCTTTCTTATGTCTTTAGAGTTTAACTTTTCTTTGATTTTATACTGGTAGATTTTTTTTTCTCTGCGTTTTGGGTTAGTACAACTGTCATACCACTAGGTCACAAGAATTTCACTTCACTTGTATAACTAGTCTGTGGGATCTCTAATCAGCCTATAGATTGTCCTACTGTATCAATACATGTTCTATTATGATTGTCTACTGCAGAGGTTCCTGACCTATGTTACACATACCCCTGGGGTATGCAAAGGACTATTTCGGGGTGTGCGAAATCAAAGTTGCTAATTATGGAAACAAGAAAGCATAAGACATTAATAAGTTAGAGAATTTTGTTTCTCCAAGTGAATTCTTGCTACCATTTGAATAGCTGATTATTATGTAATGTGTAATTATGAGTAATGTGGAATTATGTATGTGTAATTTTTAGCTATCCTTATAAGTTAAAACGAAATAATTACAACACTGGTTTCATTTGCTTTGGTGTTGAACTAATACTATTGGAAAAATGAAATAAAATGTACAATCAAAAATAAGTTCCTCAAATGTTATTAATTCGAGTCATTTTATTTTTAAGCTAACTTAAGCTAACCTTAACATTATTTATAAAAACTTCTTTGCATAGACAGATGGTTTGGGGGAAGTTGGATATGACAGTAGAGAGTACGCGAAAACAAAAAGAATAATCAAGGGGAAGAACAATCAAGAGAAAAAAGGTTGGGGACCCCTGGTCTTCTGTATCACACAATGGCGTAGCAAGGGTAAGTGGCATCTGGGTCATAATATGATTTTTTCACCTCCCTCCCCATCATCATCAATGACTTAGTTTGTCTAAACGGTGCCATGTGCATGGTATTTTTTCACCCTCTGATCGTATTTAACTTTAAAAAAGTGACACAAACACTAACATTTTGTTACCACCACCAGTGGTGTAGAGAAAATAAGTGGCGCTCGGAAAATATTTTTTTTTTTATCCCAGTCATTGCCAATGGCTTAACAAACATAAATGGCGAAAGGAGTATGGTGTTATTTTTACACCTCATCATTATATTTTGCATTAAAAGTGATGTACAAGCTGTAGGTTTTACTCTATGGCACCCCTAAAAACTTGCACCTGGGGCATCTATACCCCCTTGCACCCCATTCGCTACACCACTGGTATCGCACAAACTTATTGCTTATTAGAGAATGCAAGAATCAACTGCTTATGGAAATCGGGGAGTACAAATCTTATCTTCAAATGATTCAAAAAGGAGGAAAGCATTTTCTTCTTTCTTTGTCAAAATCCTCATTTCTAAAGGATATTTGGAATTTCATATAACCCATATTATAAAAGTTAATTATTTCCCTATTCAGTAAAATGTATACACTTTCCATTGATGTGCTAGTTTGCATTCCCAAATTCAAAGTGCTGTTTTGCTTCTTGATTGAAAAAAAAATCTCTTGGCAACTTTGTGATCTAAGGTTTCTACACTTGATTTGCTTATACTCAATATGGCAGCTATATTACTACTGTGGAACCTCACTTAATGAGCATAATCTGTTCCAGAATCTTACTCGTAATGCAAAACACTCATTAAACGAAGCAATTTTTCCCATATAAATTAATATAAAATACAATAATATGTTCCAAAAAAATACTCAAAAAATTTTGTACAAACGTTTAAATTCAAAGAAAATTATATATAACTCACAGCTTCCTTTTAATACTTCTTCGGCCATTGATGATACTGAGTCTTCTTAACAAGGTGGGCAAAAATTACTTTTTTCAGAAACGATATTCTCGTTAATTGTGTCAACTTGCAATTGCTTTTCGTGTATCCATATGGGAAGCAACCTTTAAGCATTGTTGAGAATACACAACCATTGCATAGATACACATGCCGCTACTTTTGAATCGTATATGTCCTTAATTATGTCCATGTTTTGGAGGATAATGCAAATCCTTGATGTAGACCGATTGCATGTGCATACTAGATCAGCCATGCTCCCACCTTGCTCTCGCTTTTCAATGATTTTACATTCGCTTACTGTTGTTTTTCTTCTCTTATGCCTGCCTTCTTGTGGATTTTTCTTCTGGGACATTTTTGCATGAACTTTGTGCAGAAAAAAAATCGCAAATGATATGTCTAAGCACTAGTTTGATATAAAATAAATGTGAGATCACAAAGGACACTAAGATACTAGCAGAGCAAGTGTTAATCACGGACTGATGAAGCCCGTACACAATCTGGGGCTTCTCCTCTCCTCACCACTCATTATGCGAAGCATTTCTCATTAAGCGAGTCATTTTTTACAATTTAATTTGCTTGTTATGTGAATTACTTGTTATTTGAGGTGCTCGTTAAGTGAGGTTCCACTGTAATTGAAAAATTATAATTTGTGACATTATTTATGTTTGGTGGGTTGAAACCTAGTTTAATGTGCCCCTTAAGTTTGTGCCAATATGTTAACCCATTTAGTGATAAAGCAGTGCATTGAATCAGGTTATGATTGAGTCGCCAACTGTGTTGCCATACTGGTGACAATATCAATGGGCACATTTAAACTAGATTTCAACCATTTTTTGATAGCTATTATGAAAATAGCGGAAAAGTATCAGACTGACTAACAAGGAAGGCTTTTGTAGATTTCTTAGCACAGATTGATGATTAATGTGAATGACCATTTCTTCATTTTTGTACTTTTAATGTTGATATGTAAACTAATCTTTAGTTGGTATATTTGTTTTTTTAATGATTTTTAAGACAACATTTTAAAAAAATATTTCAGTATCATAATGAGCTGATTATTAAAACTGCTATAAAAATTAAATCTTTTATGAAAATTAATGTTGTTAATCATTTATTATATCATTTTTTAAATTAATAAGTTGCCTTTTAAGTGTTCTTGATTTACTTATTTTCTTATCTAGAAAATTATACTCAAGCATATTGGATTCCATTTACTTTTATTTGCGTATTTTTAACATTTTTTAGAAGGGAGAAGTAAATTTAATAAAACACTATGACACATTTTATTATAAAAATGTTGTCCTTGAATCTTTAAAGTATAAATTATCTGAAATTTATACTGCATTAAGCTGTATATTTCAAAAGTATAATTCTCATATTTGGAAGTCAGTATGTATTTTTATTGTTATTTCTTAACTTATAGATGATATACTAATATTCTTTAGAATGATAACTTTTTCCTACCAGGCATTGTGAACAATTTTTTTCCCTTCTGCTTACAATTACTGTACAACTGAACAATTAAGATTTCACTGCCCCATGGAACTAATCTATATTTCCTGTAATCACCTTGCAAATAGTTTTACTTGCCCTATTCAATCATCCAATATGTGATTAGCATATCGATTGCCATTGAGAGAAGACCAGAATATTATCCCAAAAGGCTGTAGAAATAGACTAGATCTTACTTTCCAATTACAGTGATACCTTGAGATACGAGTTTAATTCGTTCTGTAACCTTGCTCGTATGTCAATTTGCTCGTATCTCAAAGCAATTTTCCCCATTGAAATTAATTGAAATGCCATTTTGTTAATCTGTTCCAGCCCAAAAAATGCTATTCCTAATTGTTATTGTTACGTGTTTTTGAATAAGAAAAATGTATTTATAAGTGACAAATATTGTATAAAAACATAATAAAAGAGAATGTAAAGCAAAAAAAACTGGTTTTATAAAGTGTACATACACCGTACTGTTCCTCGTATCTCAAATGTCGCTCGTATTTCAAAACAAAACTTCACTGCTCGACAGCGATCGTATCTCAAATAACTCGTATGTCGGGGCACTCGTATCTCGAGGTGCCACTGTACTTGAAAAAAAGAAAAAGTTTTTTTTTGTTTTTCCATCAAAATCTCCATTCTAAGGAGATTTGTGAGATATTATTTATCCCATCATCTAAAGCTTCAGATATGTCTTATGAAATAGTATTTTTTTAATAACATGTTACTTTCTGTTTACAGGATGTTACTAATGGAATTGATCCAGCAATGGTGTTAGGCATTGGGTTTGATGCAACATGTTCCCTTGTAGCATTAGACAAAGATTTCAAGCCATTAAGTGTAAGCAAAACAGGTAAACAATAAATGATTTAAACTGCAATACATATTTGGAAAAAGCATATTCTGTTTATTTTACTAATTAGGTTTGAAAATTTTTTAAAAAATGTTGATAAATCAATCAAAAAATGCACATCACCATGGCGTAGCGATGGTAAGGGGCACCCAAGTCCTAATATGATTTTTTTTCATGCACCCCCATATCATCAATGATTTAGCTTGTGTAAGCAGTGCCTGGGCATTTTATTTTTTTGAACCAGCATTGTATTTGACTTGAAAAAGTGGCATAAATGCATTGATGTTTTGTCACCATGGCCAGTGGGATAGCGAGGGTAAGTGGTGTCTGGGGAATAATATGATTTTTTTTACCCCAGTCGTTATCGGTGGCTTAGCAAGCATAAATGGCACCTTAAATAAGGTATCATTTTTATCCTTATTATATTTTGCATTAAAAAACGACACAGATGCAGCAATGTTTTGCCTCCATGTCGCTCCTTAAGAGTGGCACCCGGGGCATCTATAACCTCCTTGCCCCTGGGTCTCTATGCCACTGGCATATCAAGTAAGTCAACTTGCAGTCTTCGGGCCATATATGATGTATATTGAGTGTTTTTGTAACATGCTTACCTAATAGTAAAATCCTTAATAAAAGTTTCAGCTGTGTGCTTAATTTTAAAAATTTCTAACTATTTCAAACTATAAATCAAATTTGAATATAACTACTGTGTATTAAAAGTTCACAGAAATTGTTTAATTCTTAAGACTCAGTTTCAAAGCAGGTTTGGTGATTTTGAGTCTCTGTGTGAAATGTTTGCTTTCTTTTATCTTCTTGATAAATATAAAATGCCTGTGTAGTAATAAGAAAATGCAGATTATTGAGATCCATTGTAATTTAATTCCAAGATAAAACTATTATTAGGTATATGAATTTTATAATGTCAATGAGATTTGTATATACAGGGAAATTTTGCATGTGATATTATTTCCATGTCAAGAAGTATTTTTCAGTCCCAGAATTCATTTGTGCTAATTAAAAGCAAAAAGTATCATGTACTTATTGGAAAGGTGTTAGTAGAGAAAAGATACTTGTGTGGAGTATCAAAATTTTATATTTTTACTTCTTCCCTTTTTGTTCTGTTGCTTTAAAATAAAATCTAGATTTCTAGGGTAGGAGGCTAGTCATGCAACTGTGATGTCCTTTTTTTTCTGAACCTATTTTATCATTTGAGATTGTCTTGTGTAATCAGTGGCGTAACGACCAGGGAGTATAAATGCCCTGGGTGCCAGTTTCAGAGAGCACCATGGAGTCCAAACATTACAGCGTTTATGACATTTTGAAAGAAAAATATAATGAACATAAAAATAATACCATATTCCTTGTGTCATTTATGCTAGTTAAGCCACTGATGACAACTGGGATAAATTAAAAAGCCATAGTATTTTTCAGGAGCCATTTACTCTCGCTATGCCACTGGTCATGATGACAAAATGTTGATGCGTTCATGTAACTTTTTAAAGTCAAATACTATGAGGGGGTAGAAAAAATACCTTGTCCCAGGTGCTGTTCAAACAAGCAAATTGACTGATTTGGGGGGGGGGGGCAAAAAAATCATTATGCCCTGGGCACGATTTTCTCTCACTATGCCACTGTGTGTAATGTATGCAATATATTATTTTTTAAGCTAATATAATAGGTATATTTGAATTCCTGGTACAAGCTTAAATTGGTGTTTTAATTCTTTCTGTCTATATAAATTAATCTGGTCATGAAAATAACTGCAAATAATATCTTTCATTAGTAAAACATGTGTATAAATTTAAAAGTATGAATCAAATTTAAGAGTCAAAATTTGTGTAAATTAAAAGTTGTACATTTTTATATAACTCATAATATTTTATGTATAAAAGCTTTAAATTAAAATTTAGGTGAAATGCATTTTATTCATGTATCACATCTGTCTTTCGAAGGGAAAAAAATCTCCGATTTGATTTTATTACCTCAAAATCATGGCTTCAAGATTGAAGGATCAATGGTTTAAGATCCAATTCCTCTGATGTTCTGTCATGTAATATGGGGCTGATGTATGTTGAGTCTGTTACCTTCTTCTTGGTGTGAAAGTGTGGTTAGTGGCTTGGGTGTCATAATCACCATCTAATTGCAGTTCAAAATTTCAAGTTCTGTCCTGAAATAGCTCTTGTATAACTTTAAAATGTGATATAAATCCTATTAACTAACATCAATAAATCTGAATCATAAATAGAAATTTTTCTGCATTTCAACACCATATTATCAGGGCTGGATTAACAAATAGGCCTACCTAGGGGCCCCATGATCTTGAGATAAAGTATTTTTAAATTTAAATTTTCATTACATACATGAGATAATGAAACCAACTTTCATGAAGGTGACCTCAAATTTAATATTTTGTTATTTCAGTTTGTCATAATATTTGCTACTTAAAAACTGCTTATATAGATATTAAATTAAAATCAATAAAAAATATCTGGTTTGCAAAGTTGGAGGTGAAAGGGGGCTCTTCAATTTACATTGCCTAAACCCCCCACCCCCACAGGATTTAATCTGGTCCTGAATATTATTTTGTGAGAGTGTGAAATTTTCTGAATGAAGTGCCTTTTTGCACATACTTTGCTTCTGCATTTGTTTTACAAGTAAGCGTACTTCTAATTTTTTTATCTTTTAGATCATTTAAAAATTCATACTAAAACTAATACTTTGAAAAATAATTTTGGAGTTTAAAATTCGGTGTTCAATATTATAACTTTCAATTATTGTTTCCAGGTAATCCAGATCAAAATATTATATTATGGATGGATCATAGAGCCATTAAAGAAGCTGATTTAATCAACAAAACAAATCATGAAGTTTTAAAATATGTTGGAAATAAAATATCCCCTGAAATGGAATCGCCCAAGCTTTTATGGCTGAAAAAGGTTTTATATCTGATTTCATTATTGTATTACATAGTGTTAATCATTTTTATATATAGTTATATCTTAATTTTATATCTGAAATATTTTCCCTAACTAACATTTGTGTATGTTATGCAACATTAAATAACAGATTTACAGTCATTTAAATATGCATTTTATTGTTAACATATGATTTGTCCACTCATGTAATATTGTTTTCTTGCATAATTTGTAAAATATCCAAACAGATTTTCTCTGTTCTATGTAGTCTTAGTTTTATGAATTTACCTCTTAACCTGTAAAGTATCAGAATTATGTCATATGTTTTTTTTTTCTTTTATTTTTTTCTTTTAGAATCTACCTGAACAGTGGGAAAAAGCTGGGTGTTTCTTTGATTTGCCAGATTTTCTTACGTGGAAAGCTACTGGAAGTTTACAAAGGTGACTTATTTAGTTTTTAATTTTTTTTTTTTCAGATTGTTTTGATCAAAGAGATTTTTTCATATCAAGGTATTAAAATATCACTTACATAAAAAATTATATATATTACTAGCAGTACGCGCATAGCGTTGCCCATGGAATCAGGACTTCAACAAAATGGGAAAAAATGCCTGCAATGACACGAGAAAGTTTTGAAAACAAAATCAAAATAAAAGATACACATTGATTTCGACAATGACATGAATGTAATGACGTCACCAGAAAGAATCGGATTGTAGAAAGCATATTACATCGCCTCCTGCGAGGAAGGTCATCACCAGCCAATGAAATTGCAACAATGCATTCTTTATCATCCGGAGAAACTCTCGTTGTTAAATTTCGCTAGCAAAAACACTGTTTGAACTGATCAAGGAAAAATTAATTTTAAAAAAAACGAAAAAAGGTATTTTAACTGTTCTTGTTTTAAATCCGACAGAACCGTTCCATTTATAAGCTGCAAAAAATTGAAAATAATAGTGTTATTAGAATGTCGGATGTAGCAAATTTAAAAACAAAAATCAAATTTTGATGGCAAAACTGAATATTTTTTAAAAATTTCTCAAAATTCAGTAAATTATGTTTGAAGCTCAAAACAAACTTCATTAGAACGAAAATTGTTTGTTCTATCTGATGATGCATTTTCAAAGATCATTAGAAAAAATACTACAGCTGTAAACGTGTCAAAAATTATCCAAAACAACACAAAACATTAAATAAAAAATTTTCTAGATTGAATTTTAAAATTCTGGCTTCGAGGTGCATTAAGTCACCATTAAGCCTACTTGTGTACCAAATTTCAAAGCTGTAAGTGTGATAGAGTCATCTGGACATCGCACGCACACACACAAACATTGCCTTTTATAAGTCTAGATATGTAAAACAAAATTTTAACATCAGGGAACTATCCAATAAAATTCATTTTCCTTATAAGGTTTCAATAATTTCTATGTAAACCAATTATAGTATCACCAGATGTTGTAGGGTGATTGATTAATGTAATAATGTTTTCAAAGAAAATATTTCATATCCAAATAATTCATTAATCAATCATCAGCATGTGATAAAATGATATGGCAGTCTGTAAACTTAAAAATATAAATTAAGAATTTTATAATTTCTTGCTTTTTTTATGGAATGATGTAATACAAGGATTGGAAATTTAATAGTGGCATTGCAACCACATAATTACTGCTGATACAACATGGGTATTTACTTTAGAAACTTATTATCCCTCGATGTAGTCACCAGCGTTGTATACGACTAGGGTTGTTACCAGAGGTGTGGAAGTCAAGGAATGTCTGGAGCTGTAACAGCTCTCTCAATAGCCAATGCAGCTGCCTATCACTTTAAGGATCTTTACAACAGTTTGGTAGCTAGCCGCAACTAATTTTTTTTTTTTATCTTGCTGGGTATGAGAGTTGCTCTATCATCCTCTATACTCCCTAGATTGTATGATTTGTTTGTTTATGATTTGATTACAAGGGTGACTCTCAAGAACCCTTGGAAGAAACTATTTCATTGCATTCACTGTCAAACTATTCCAATGATTCTTAAAGTGAATGACCGCACCATCTTAACCATCATAAAAACTTGTATTGTTTCAGGTATTCTACAACTTCCACATTGCTGGAAACAGTTCCTACAGAATGTTGGTAACAACATTGAAGGACTCGAAGCATTTCAATGTAGTATCAGTTTTGCATTGGATGTAATTGTATGGTTGCCACTATTAAATTTCCAAAGATTGTCCATTTCTCTTGTTTGGCTTCTGAACACAGTTTTTGTCACTCCATTCTTTATAGGCCCCATAATAATTTTATTTTGTAGAAGTCCAGAAAAGCAGTAGCAAAAATTTCAAACAAATGAAGTCAGCTATGTTGTGCACAAAAAATGTTATGTATCCAAATGTTAGAATTTTTTCTAGAAACCATGCATATCTGTATAAAAAAATCTTGCTCTCATTTTCATCTAATCGTATCTGTTTGCCTGGAGGTTTTATTTATTATTATTAATGATTTTGAAAATTTAGCTTAAAACATGAAAAAATTTTTCATTAGGTCTTTATGTTCATTGGTATGTAAATGGACTTACATTGCTGGTACAACAAATGGTGGAGGTTGGCAGGATGCTTTTTGGAAATCAATTGGCTTAGAAGATTTAATTTCTAGGAACTATGAAAAAATTGGTAAAACTTAATGTTTCAATTAATATTTCTGTAAAAGGATTTTTTTTATGTTTATCTGAATAAGTTGTTAACTTAAAACGTTTTCACACACTTTTATTGTTTTAATTGTCTGACAGTAGTTTCAGAGTTAGTGATTATTCATTAATTTCATATTTTTAATAATTCATAAAGATTTTTAATTAAATTCACTGGAATTAGTAACAATTTTTACTATTATTTTTTTATCTTCTGATCGCAGTGAATATTTTGTCCTTTTAGTTCATTGCAAGTATGTTATGGTTTATCATAATAATTTTAATTTTTTATTTAACTGAAAAGTGTGGAAATGCCTAATCTGAGTGATTCTTTTATAATAAAAGATATGTTATAACAGCAGTAATGCTATCAAAACATTAATTGAGCAAGATATAACTAAATAATGGCTAAATAAAACATTTGAAGTTTGAGTAAGACTTAAAAAATGAAGAGCTTGTTTGCAGAACAGTATTCATAATGTTTTCAAATTATACCTTTCAAAATTACATTTTTCAAGTCTTTCATTATTTTTTTCTTTGTTTCCAGGATCTAATGTATTATCGCCAGGTGAGGCATGTGGAGATGGGTTGAATGTTGCCTCTGCAAAAGAAACTGGTTTAATACCTGGCACTCCTGTATCAACCTCAATAATTGATGCGCATGCTGGTGGCTTAGGTAAAAATATGTTAAAAAGAATTCTTCCTTTTTTTTAGTGTCAAGAAACTGCTATATAAGACAGAGCCAACTTCTTTATTAATTACACTCAAAATAACGAGCAAACTGCTAAGAAGTTAAAACCAGTGGGAGTGTTCTCCCCTAAACTTTCTCGTATACTTCCCCCGCGTAGCTAAAAAAATTCGAACCTACTGTTAACCAGAATCCAATGTGTAAAATAATTGAATTATAAATATTGGGGGACCCAAATATTAAGGGCATTAAATATTGAATGGGGTAGAGGTAGCTAGGATATTTATAAAAATATTGATGCAAGGTAGAAACCCAGAAATAAAATTTAAATTATAATAAATATTGAACAATTAATTAATTCTGGGTATAAAATCAAATTACACAATAATAAGCCATTCTTGCAATATTGAAATAATTCACCTACCTTTGCTGACCTGAAAACCCTAGCTACATAATTAAAAGTTCATTTTCATATAGTGGTAGTACAATGCTAAAAATAATTAAACAAAAACAATTTTATAAAATTTTAAATAATTTTTTATTTAACAATTATTGATATTGAAATTAATTACTGCCATAAAAATTTAGATATATGCATAATATTTGATGCACAGAAATGAACATTTATCAAACAAAATAAAAATTAAAAAATTGTAGCTACACATTAGCACTGCAGGCCTAAGAATTATATTTCAGAACACAAAGTAAAAAAAGACAACCTAAATTTGATAGAGATGTAATGATGAACATTATTCACTGCAACATCACAAACACTTCTTGAATTGATGAATATTACTTAATAAAAAGTGAATTTTTTTTATATTCACTTAACCATGATATTTTGAAGTATGCAACTTGCACATTTTCGCACCTTGCTCGGCCATTCCTCTAGGCCTGCATCACTCATTCTAAAATCGGAAAAGCTGAAGATGAGAACAAAAATGTTGAGCAGGAATAGACGTTAAAAAGATGATCACGATCTCTGTGATTAAGAGTACACACCACCACGATGAAAATTAAAAATGTTGAAGGCATTACCCACACTGCAGATCCCGCAAAAGGTGATGATCATTGAAAATCAGCGTTCATGGATTGTTCCGGCATAAAGAAAGAAATGCTTTCTTTCACAACAGCACCTTAATTCAATAGATTGTTCCGGAATAGTGTTGTAGAAAACTTTCCATCTCGTCTTTCAGAGCATTCATCACCGAGTTTTTTCATACTGCATCCTCTTAGGAATACCAATGAAGAATAAAAAAGAATCTTCAGCTTCAGCCTCAAAAATATATAAAATATTAACGGAAAAATACACGCAGATGCAAGAAAAGACAAGACCCCGACCCCAGAGCCAACCGGCCCTGGGGGCCCGCAGCTGGAACAACCAACCACTCGCTTAGCCCATCACAAAAGAATTCAAAAAGTAACGGAAAACGATTCCAGATAAAGACGCCTAAGACCTGATGACGCCAAAAACTTACGCGAGCCAAGATGGCGAAGAAATAGTCCCGTTGCAAAATTAATAAAGTTGAAACCTTAATGGAAACAACAACAAAAATTAAGACAAATAATAATTAAATCGAAAACAAAGTAAATAATTAAGTAAAATTTAGAAATTAAATGAAACGGCTAAAATTAACGTTTGAATTTCAAAATTATCCAAAGTTGCCACAAGAAAATAAAGAAACTTTAGTGGCGAAGAATTAAATTAATTAAAAATACTGACAAAGCCGAAAAATGATGTTAATGCAATATTTGCAATCTAACACAATGACTATCAGAAGGTTTTTCATTGTAGTGATTGAAAAATATCTAGGTAAAGAATCGAACACTGCTAGGTTTCACTCTTGCTGTCTCAAGGACAAACTGACGTAATTCGCTCCTTTCGGGAGCACAGGTGATTGCTTCTGTACGCATGCGCATGGAGATAGCGGATTGGTTTCAATGGTAAATTATACAGGCTGACAGGCAGTCAACCTTTTGACGGATTTGGCCCAAAATTTTATACGGACCTACATTCATGACGATAAAACTGTGTACCAAATTTTATCCCTCTAGCTATTCAAGTTTTTGAGTTATAGTGTTCGCAAGACTTCGGACATACATACAGACAGACTTCCCGTTGACGGATTTTGTCTAAAATTTGATAGAAACCTACAAATTATGTTTAAAGACCACATACCAAATTTCATCCCCATAGCTCTCATAGTTTTCGAGTTATCGTGTTCACAGACACACATAATTCCAAAATTGTGTTTTTCGGACTCAGGGAGGTCTCAAAGGTGGAGATTCGTCAAAATATCGAGTTCGAATTTTTTGAAGATTACAATACTTTCTCTTTGTATACTTCGTATACGAGAAAGTAAAAAACAACTGCTTTGAGATAAGAGCCAAACATTTCTGTGATATAAAGATTTTTCTGTACTCTCTTGCTTAGTTGATATTTTATTTAGTGGATATTCTATTTCAAGTAACTGCTTCTCTCTATACAAAATTGCAAAGAATTTCAGAGTATGATTTAACAATAAAGAAGATTTATTAGCTTGAAGCAACTTGTAACATAAGAGAATTTGCCCATAACTTGTGAGACTTAGTATTTATACACTCACAGAATATTCCAGAATCATATAGCTAAAATTTTAAAGGAAGGTCTAGAACTGGCTAAGACATAAATAAACAAGACATAATATTTTGAATTAAAATACCAGTCCTTGGATAAAACTACCTCGGCCAGAATTTGGACCACAGACAAATTGACTTGCAGTCCAATGCACCACCAACTGACAGCTGTAGCGACTGCTGGCTAGGTTACTTTGTGTGGCAATATGTTATGTACAGTACCATTATTTGTACTTATTATTTTGTATATCTCTTGTGTGCATTGTTATAATATCAATAGTAATTCAAAGCTGCCCTAATGACCTGTAAACACTTCTTCAAAGCATCAGGGGCTTTTTGATTTTCTTTGGATACTGATTTTCAGCCAAAGGATAAGAACCAAATTTGAAATCAGGTCACCAGGGAGCCAGAACTAGCAAAATTAACTAGACTTCTAACACAGGTCCATTGTATTTTGCTTGTATCTGCTCATTGAAGAACGAATTGCCTCTCCAGAACTTTGTTCTACCTCCTTTTGTCCCTTGCTTTTCTACTCATGTCCACCCAAACTGGTAAGGAATCACTTTGATTCCAGGTACTGGCTATACAGTGTTATTAATATTAATGTATTTAATATAAGGTTTATTGTAATTAAAAATACATGTAGTATTAGATACCAATATGTAGCTTTTGAGGTGCTTTCTATTACGGCTTTTTGCTTTGGAGACATTTGTTATTTTTACAGTAGTTTTGACTGCAATTTTTGGAAGAAATATTGCTCTCCATTGGTTTTGTGTTAATATGGTATAATTAGAATTTATTTACGTTTTGTTGTAAAAGTTATGATATTTGGTAATACTTTAGAAGCAGGATTGAAATTCAGGATAAATCCATTATATATATATATATATACATATATCATGATGAATGTGTCAGTTGTTGATACTGATAGTGTGGAAATGTTTAGAAATTTTAATTGCAGTATACTACTGATGTCATAGAAAAATCTACTAATAAAATATTAATTTTTGTTTTTTAAGATTGTTAGTTTATATATACAAGAGGAAGGTATAATTCACTTAACAGATTCCTAAATAGCAAAAGTTACTCTATAATATTATGATATAATTGTTGTTCAAATGAAACATAGACAAAGCCTGTGACATCGGGAATATTTGTCATGCAACCACGAGATGGCAGTGTAGTTGAGCTGGCTATGTGATGAAACTGTGCAGAACGTATGAAATTCCAGAGACAACTTTGCTATGTACAGCAAACATTTGTAACTGCAGAGGTGTGTGATGGATACATCCAAGCAAGTACTGCATGGCATTATTCAATTTTTGTGCTAAGAAGTTATGATGGCAATTGAAATTTGTTGTTGAATGCAAGCCATGTATGGGGAAGTATGCTTCAAACAAAGCACTGTATTCCAAATGGTGTGCTACATACTGCCAAAGCAACAAAGAACACACTTTGTGCTTTCCATTGAGAAGTGCTGTATCATCCACCTTACAGTCCAGATCTGTTGCCTTGTAATTACCTTTTGTTTGGTCTGTTAATGAAGGCCCTGAAAAGTCATTGCTTCACCTGCAATCAAGCAATGCATGTAGAAGAGTGGTTATATCATCAGCCCTGGTTTTCTTCATAGAAGGTATCAAGAAACTTGTAGCATGTTGTGATATTTACCTGAAGCTATCTCTAGGCTCTCTCATAGCCCTCGTGAGTCAATTACTGTAGTGTTTATTTCTCAATAAAGTATCTGTAATTTTTCAGACCCAGCTTATGTTTCACTTGAATTGCCATTATATATCTTTTTTTAAATGTTTTTGTAAACATTAAAGAATATTACAATTATAAATTTAAACAACAAATATTGTGCTATATCTTTGTGCTACTAAGGTACAGAAGAAATGAACACCTATTTTTTTACTTTGAAACTTTTATGGTTAAATCTAATACAAAGTCCAAATTGCAGAAACACCTAAGACCCTATCTATAAATCTATGCATTGTATGATAATCTATAAGTTTTGCATTGCATGATGTAGGTTTTGCAGAAGAATTATATAAATATTTTTGTAGGTGTTTTGGCTTGCAATGTTTCTGAAAGCTGTACAGAAAATCTAGAAGAAAGAATGGCTTTAATATGTGGAACATCTACTTGTCATATGAAAGTAGGTAACTAATGACCCAGTGATTTGCTTATTACAGTTTTAGTTTGATTTTAAAACATTTTCTGTTTATCACTCACTGTATATATGTATATACTTTCTCAGGTTAAGAAGGATCCAGTTATCACACCTGGGGTATGGGGCCCGTATTATTCTGCTATGGTTCCTGGTTACTGGTGCAGTGAAGCTGGACAAAGTGCTGCTGGTGTTTTGGTGAGATATTAGATCATTTAAAAAAATTATTACTTTATTTATAGATTTTCGAACTGGAGTTTCTCAGATACATAAATACTGCTGGATAGACTGCTGGAATTACCAATATATGATGTCTGAAAATTTTAGATCATATTGGTTTTTTTTATAAATTAAAACTAAATGTTTTTTGTAAATGGTAATTTTCTCAGCAGTACTGTTTTGCCATTTATATGTTTCATTAATATTTACCCCAAAGATAACTTTTTGTTTAAAACCTTTAGTTTCAAATTGTAAATTAATCCCTGATTCACAAATAATTTACGAATTGCAGTTTTTTGTTAACTTTTCTGTCAGGGGAGGCTAAACCCTCATAAAAGCCTATTTTGAATTTTTAAGTAAGAGAAAAATTCAATTTTGAAAGATTATTTTTCTTAAAATTAAATATGCATTTTAGCTGTTTGTTTATTGAAGCGTAGCTTCTTAACGCAGGCTTTGGGTTGGGGAGTCATTATACAAGAAATGAGCATCGCGAACGGAAGTATGTCATACCAGTGGAGGCGCATCAATGCAGCCACATCATGAGACGGAAGGACGTCATACCCGCGCAGGTGCACTGATGTGGCAACATATACCTATACTCTCATAGACTGTGTGTTTAAACATGTTGATACGGATTGCGTGCATGCACTCTGTTAGAGAATAGACTACATACTTTTGTTAAAGAGAAATTTTACATAAATACAACAAACATTGACGTTTCTGATGGTTTAGTGAATGGTGCACATGGAAAGTTGGTACATGTAGAATTCAATGAAGAAAACAACATTTGCAGAGTGTGGTTGGCATTTCCTGGTTCTCCTAAGATAAGTTGCTCGATGGATTGGCCAAAATTACCATTAAATTTCACATATTTTGGCTGGTGATTTTAATGTTAATTTTACGGATAAAAAAATCAGAACAACTTGTAAAATCTCTTTTTGATTAATTTAACTATGAACAGTAATCCAGGAGTGTGAACAACAAAGTTTCACTCAATCTTTGATGCAGTTTTTTTCCAGATGTATTAATAAAATAGAATCACAGACATTTGTATGATATTTTAGTTATCACAAACCGATTGTTTACATTATAGAATGCAATGATTAGATTAGATATTTTTTTGTTTCATTATACTGATTAATAAAAATGTAAATAATTTTTTTTCAATAACTGCTTGTATGCCGTACTTTTTTCTTTATTTGTTTTAGTCATAAATAATAAATAAATAATGAGTTTATATATATTTTTACCTATTATCATTATTATAAAATTTTTAAATGTTTTGTTTCATTTGGGGGAGGGAAGTGAAAGAAAGAAAAACAGAGAGAGAAAAAAAGAGTGTGATTCTACCATTATACATTTAGTTATATAGAAAAGCATAAGAAGCTTTGTTTCTGTCATGAGTTCACTCATAGACACACCCGTTTTTTTATTATTCAGATCAATGAAAATTAAATTATATATGATATATATAATTATATATATGATATAAATATATATATGATATATATATTTATAATACCATCGCCTGATCCACTTAAATGTAATCGAAAGAAAATGATGAGTTTCTTTTAAAATTAGGGTTTCAGAATCGGAATAAAGTTTGTACATAGAAAACTAAAACTGAAGAAATATTGCATTTTTAGAATTCTTCTTCACTAGTGGTTGTTTAGCATTTTTGCTACTATTATTTTTTTTAAATTTCATTTTTAATAGCTTGACCATGTTATCAATAGCCATCCTGCAACCAATGCTCTGAAACAAAGGATTTTAAAATGTGAGGAAGAAAGGTAAATATGAAAGAGAAACATTCAGTTGTCCTATTGTGGGCTTATTTCCATTGTTGCATTTTTTTCTCTCTTTTTTAGCTAGAATTTTCTTGTGTGTCATTTCCTCTTTTAATTTTTCTGTCATTTGAGGTGGCTTTTTGTTCTAGCTTTTTGTGACATGAACACTGAATGTTTCTTCATTTGGTTCATTCCTTTCATTATCCTGTAGTGATTCTGTTCTTAAGACAAGTGTAAAATTTCATTTACTGAGTTATTGAGCATATTTGAATTCTGTTTTAAATTTCACATGTATACAGGAAATTCATATAAATGCCTAAAGATTTTATGTTCTTATTTTTGTTTGAGTTACGTACCCTGTTTGAATTAATTAATTAAACAATGATTTTAGCAGGGTATTTTTATTAAAATTTAGTTCACAATAAAATGAGAGAAGGAAGATCTTTGAATTGAATAAAACAGACATATGAACAAGTATCTTAGCAACCTGGAGTTGAGTTGTACACTAACAACTTATAACTATTGTCAAAAAAAACAATTAACACACTCAATTACTAGTTTTATCAATTTTTATAAATAAAGCAACTAATCACTGGCTTAATACTGAAGCATTATTGTCAAGATACTAATTAAATATGCTTTTTTCTGTATTCATTGATTGAAATTATACTTGCCATTTGTGAATTGTAAACTGTGTTTTTTTTCCAGAAGTATATATAATTGTGCTGAGTAGTAATATCTTGAATTGAAATTGTTGATTTATCTATCTAATAATTGCAACATTGTAAATGATACAATTTTTCTCAAAATATACTTCACATTAAGATGAATTAAGAACTAAAATATGTTTATTTATGATTTAACTTTCAGTATTTTTTCAAATTTTTATTAAGGCTAATATTATTTTCAGACACATAGCAAATGTATTAAATGAAATGGCTGAAAAGCTAAAAGAAAAGAAAGGCCTCTCATCTGTTTCCTTAATAACTTCTGATTACCATGTGTATCCTGATTATCATGGAAACCGATCTCCCCTTGCAAATCCAGATATTAAAGGAATGGTGAGAACACATTTCTTTATTTAAATAAACTAAAAAATTGAAATGAAGATTTATTTTTATTATTTTAAATTTTTGAAATTGCAGATGAAGGTTCTAAATTCTGTGTATTCAAAATAAATTTAGATTTGTGGACTTACTCTTGCTTCAGATGAAGAAGATTTAGTAAAACAGTATGTAGCTACTGTTCAATCCTTAGCAGTAAGTTTTTAAATTTCTATATGATTAAATAAAAATCTGTTAAATCTTTCTTATTAATTTCTATTTTATAAAATTGTCGTACATCTGGGTTTATAATTGCATAAATTAGATTTCTCTAAGTTTTTCATTATAAATCGGAGAAGTAAATAAGCAAAATTGCTTTTAATTTCTCTAAATTTTTTTATATGGTTCACATTACTTGTAATAAAATATTTGACATTATTTTAGCTAACATTTCAGAGATTTTAATCAAAAAATAAAGCTATATATTACAGAGATCTTCAAAAGCTATTAAAATAATCTCTAGCATATTTTAACAGTTTTATTCAAACACACATATTAAAAGCTCCATTTCAAGAGCAACTAATGTGTATTTACCATAAAGTAATAAAATTTTAATCAAGAATACCATGCTTACTCAAAATGTGACTGTCAATTGCATGTATTTATTTTAGTATTGGTATATTTCATTCCTTATTACAGCCTCCCCATTTATTTTAACATTTTACAAAAAATTATTTAGCGAGGAAGATTTACTCCTTTTTTTAAAGTTTTATTTTGAAAATATATGTGCCTCTTCTCTTATTGCTTTCTTGTTTAGTATAAATTGCATAATCCTTTTTGATATTGTACATTACATATACAGTTCATTCAAAATGTAATCACACATCAATGTACATATGATTGAAAGTTGAGGGATTGTATTCTGTTAACTGTATGATTTTTTTTGCAAAGGTTGTGATTTTACATTGCTTGTAGTTTATATCTGAAACCAGTCTGGCTGGTGATCTAGAAACATGATGTGTATAATTCCTTGTTGTTCCTTATTTGTTCAGTGTCTTTGAATGATTGTGACCATATCATTCTGTGTGCAGTTTGAAACGTGTTAGCTTTGAAATCGCAAATATTTCTTGATGAGTAACCTTGTATGAGTTTGGAGAGTACACACAGACAATGGAATCCCAGTTTTTATTAGATTTGGAGGTATATCTCTTCCTCATCAGCATAAAGAAGAGTGCTAATCAGGAAATTTAGGAAGATGGGATGGTTAAAGGACTATGAAAAAAAAAGAAAAGCTGCTGTTCAGTGTTGTTCCAGCAAGTCCATGAAACATTTACTGAGCAGAACAATTTCAGTGTTACAAATACTCACAAGGGAATTCATAAAAAGATCAGTCTAATCTTGCAAAAAGTGAAAGTGGTTCAGAAGTTATTTTCCGCTGATTGTTGAAAGCAAATTTAGTACTTTGAATTATTTCAACAGAATTTACGTGATTATTCTGACAATTTTGGACTGTTTTTTGTACTAATGAAGCATGGCTTTTATTTATTATGGTTATGTGCATTCATAGATTTCATGTTTAAAATCTGCATTATGTGCATGAACTTCCTCTATATTATCGAAGGATTGGTATGTGGATAGCAACATTGGAAAATTAACATTCAATCTAATATTCTTCACTGCAATGGTAAAATTCAATAATGCTGATTTTCATCAAGACACCACGGTTGGGGATATGGACAGAAGGTCCATGAAATTAGTGCAAAAAGTTTTTGGAGATTGAATAATTTCTGAGGATTTGAGACCACATCATTCTCTAGTCTTAAGCCCACCAGATTTTAACTTTTGGGATTTTTATGCAAGAAGTAGTGATTATCGAGAAACTCCCCACAATCTTTAAAAAATCAAACTGCTATTCAATAATATCAATTCCTCTACAGTGATAGCCCTTCAAGAGAAAAAGAGAAACATGCAGATATTTCTGCATGGTCATGGGATCTATTTCCAGCAATTACTGCAAATAAATGTTTTGTTGTATGAGTGCTTAACAGGCGTTAAGCACTCGTACAACTCTACCTTTCTCGTACACTGTATATATGCATTCTGTAAAATATATATATATGTGAGAATTTTTATATTAAAAGGAATATTTAATTTTTTTAGTGGATTAATTTAAAATTTTTAATTTCCTCTCATTTTTCTAGTATAGTACAAAACACATTATTAGTGCCTTGCAAGAAAAAGGTCATATTATTAAATGCCTGCTTGTCTGTGGTGGTCTTTCTAAAAATCCACTTTATGTTCAAATGCATGCTGATATTACAGGTAACAACTATGCAGCTTTCTCCATATGTTATATCTGTTAATTATGTATAATGTTTGGATGATTTTGATTGCTTGCACTTGGTGCATTTAAGTCCTAACATTATAATTTTTGTTGCCTTTTTAGATTATTACTTAGCTGTGACATATGTTAAAATTAGCATTTAATAATCTTTTTCCTTTAATTTACATGAAAATATATATAAAAATGTGCATACCTTGAGAAATAATTTTCGAAAGCACCATTCAAATTATTCCAAAATTTTTCTAGGTAAAATACATTAACAAACTTTAAAATTAATAAAAAATACAACAAAGACTATTTACAAGAAGTAACAAAATTTAAAAGACTGAGTGTGGGAAATCGTGAAGCATTAAATTCTACAAGCATAAAATTTTATCACTTTCTAACTCTTTAGAAAATGAATCGTCACTCTCATCGTTGTCACTAATTGGTTCATTTATCATGAGTATATTCTTCTTTTGATAAATAATGCTTTCTCCCCATAATAAACTGGAGTTGAGGGTTTCCAAAATAAAACAGGAAGTACACAAAATATGTCCGAAAGTGTAACAGAACTTATGGTAAAACCCTAAAGGGACCCCACATAGTAGCGAAAATTTTTCCTTGCGTTTTCCCCCTTCCCCTGCAACAACTGATGAGAAAATATCTAAGTCAGGCAGAAAGGGAACAAACTGAAGGTTAAGTTCCGATAATTATGTTCAGTTGAAAAGTAATGGACATGGGTACCATCTAGTGGTCTTTAAAAATTGTTTCAGCTTAAAATGCACATATGCATCCACAGAGTTCATTCTGTAGCGATGCACGGGTTACATGTCTGCTGTGCGAGATGTTCGTAAGTGATGCAGATAATGACACGCTCGTCCCGAAGGGATTAAGTACTGAACAGTGATTTTGACAATGATCTAACAATGATTTTGATTTGCTATATTTCAATGTAAATTATTGGCATATGCTGTGTGATATGCTTGGGTGTTTTTTTTTTTTTCTATTTACAAGTAATATAAGAAATGAATTTTTTTAATATTAAAATTATCATTTCTTTTAAAAAAAAACAGTTATTATTCCTATCGTAGGAGTATAACACTCTAAATATTATTTTTTGACACAATTTTTTTTCTTGCTTTTGTAGTAAATTATTAAGTTGAAGAAATCTATATTTTCTATATTTTAGGACTGCCTATAATTGTTCCAAATAGTTCTGAACCAGTTTTACTGGGTTGTGCTATTCTTGCTGCTAGTGCAGCTAAATACTATCCTTCAGTAGTATCTGCTATGACAGTTATGTGTGGAAATGGTATACTTATCAAACCTAACATTAATGACCAAGAGTAAGTATCTTATATTCAATGTCACTCTAGGTTTAGATTTAACATCTACTTCCCTATCAACAGTGAGCAGAATACAATTAAAAAAAATGAATTCATGACATGTTTTTTTATAAATTTTTTGTACTCTTATTAATTGCTTTGAAATTATTCTATTCTTTTTGGAATATAAAGTGCCTATGAAAAATTGTTACTTTTCTGCTAGCGAGACAATAGCCGAAATAAGTGCCAACTTTCATTAGAGAGAATTATCAAAATCTTCTAAGTATAATAGCTTTCTGGTGCAAAATGTGTGCCCACAGTCTAAAAGCTTCTATGAAATGAAATAATAACCTGACTTACATGGTTCCTTATTTCTCTCTCCTGATTTGAATATTTTCCATTTTAAAATATGATGCAAACTCAAAATAAAAACAAGTACCAAAAAGAAAATTTGCCCCTTCATTTTCAAAATTCAGTCCAAAACAACACTAAGAACTGATGAAGTTGTTCATGTAATAGAAGTTTGTTTATTTTGCCAGGCAATTAAATATTAGAGTTGATAGTAATGATGTCAATGTTCCATTAAACTCGCGTAGCAAATAGATTATAGTCAATGACCTTATACAGATGCATGAGCAAACCATTTACAATAAAACCTGTCTATCATAGGGACCTAGAAAATATATTGTTATAGACAGTTAAAGGATTTGTGCATCCAATGTTTGTGTGTGTGTGCATGTATTAACATACTAACATATTTTAATGCACTTATTAATCTTACAAATAATCACTAATATAGAATTATATTTTACAGACATATAAAATATACTAATTTAATATACTGACATAAAATTTTATATTTAAACTGTTTTTAAGAACTTCAAATTGAAAATTTTAGTTGAAAACTTTGTCAGCTTCATCATTTTTGGCACTTTTAGCTCATTTTCATTTGCTATTTTTTTTTATCTTTTTCCACAGCATCTACAATGTCTTTTCTTTAAAAAAAAAACTATCATCAACTGAAAAATCCCATATTTTTTAGCAGCATCAATTTGCTTTAGTCCTTGATCGATTATGAAATTATTTGTAGCTTTTCTTCAAATGCCAATGTTTTAAGCTGTGTCACCTTAGATTGAGGGTGTTAACAAATAAAAAAAAAGTTCAAGGAACAAGTGGTTAGTCTGAAGTGCTAAATGTGAAGGAAAAGAAATCCCATCAGAAGTCAGAATTAACCAACATATGTGCCCATTCCAATCGGTAGCCCACCCCTGGATCTCCCTGCCACAGCAGCTCTGGTTTGGAGCACCTCCCCCAGGCCGCGGTGGTCTAGTGGTAAGGTCTTGACCTCGGGACCGGAGGGTTTGAAACCCGATTCCACTGAAGATCCACCGTGTATGGGGCCTGTTGCACGCTAAATCATACATAGTGGCCAAACGTCCTTCCGTTGGTGTGGCACAGAAATTTGGAGAGGGGGTGCCAGCTCAGGTGTCGTCCTTGTCATCTGACTGCGGTTCAAAATTACGAGGTCCGTCCCTAAATAGCCCTCGTGTTGCATCAAAACGGGACGTTAATATAACCTAACCTAACCCCCAGATTCCCCTGTTATCTGATATTCTTGAGTGTAGAGCATCATTTTCAAGTCATTGTCGAGTCTAAAAAGTGATTATCATTGTAGTTAGATTGAAAATACAGTAAAAGCTTAACTAACCGGCATGCTCGGGAAACGCCGACTTCCAGATACCTGAACAGTCCGGACAACCCCCCCCCCCCCCCCCCCCCGCGGCGGGGCCCGATTTGTGGCCCCTTTTTTTTTACCGATTCTATCCCTTTACTTTTTTGTTGTTGTTGATTTCGTTTTTAGGCCTCGTTTTTCGACGAAAGGTGTGGACATTTTTGTTTTGGTTTTCACTTTTGCTTTTTTTGAACCCCCCCCCCCCATAAAAACAAGCCTGTGTACGTCACTGTATTGTATATTGCTTTTTTTTCCTTCTATGCTCCTCCGTGTGGAGTGAACGTTGCATTCCAGAAATAAATTGTCCGTGTGAATGGAGCGGCATGCGAGTGCGCTAAATTTTAGCGCGTGGATGTAAAATTTTTAGAAAAACTAATTTACTAATTTTTCCGGTTAGTTGAGCTTTCCGGATACTTGAATGCCAGATAATCAAGAATTTACTGTGCATTGAGTAAATAGGAATTCTGCTAGGACGAAAGAAAATATCATTATAGGCAGGTTTATCATTATACACAGGTTTCACTGTATATAGAAGCCAACATCTCAGACCCAGATCTTCAAGAAAAGCAAATGACATTGCAAGCTCCAGAAACATTCTTGGTTCAGGCTTACATATTTTGGAGATAATAGACTCTAATAAGGAATGTATTCTAGCTACAAGCTAAAGAATAAATTAAAAAATAACAGCTTGCTACGAAGAAATTTTGTTTGAGAAAAATATTTTGGAACATCAGATAAGTTTATTAGTTTTTATGAAGCCACCCACATTGAAATAATGCCATTTTGTGTAAAACTTTTATATATACTATTTTGAATCAATATGTATGAAAACTACATTTTTTATTAATACTTTTCTTCTAGACAGCTTTTTCTTAACCATTGTTTCTGTTTAACTGAAATTCATATGTATTTATATGCAAACTTGGACCTCGACTTATATGCTTTCCATCATTCCCACCTATTGTGTAACTTCATAGTATGACTGTATATCTTGTTCTTAAAATCTTTTTTATGTTACATGCTATTAAGGGACTTCATTATTTTTAAATTCAATATCATTTGCTCTTAAGAGCTATTATGCTCCATGCTGTTCATAAATTTCTCTAATTCTTAAACTTATTCTTACTACATTGCAAGAGGGTTTTCCCTGATGCCTGAGTCATGTTATAGAAGTGCCATTTAATGTAAGAGGTTACCTGTTCAATATTGTAATAAATTTTATAAGCATACATTTTTTTTTCAAAGTTGTAATTGCTTAATATACTATTTTAGATACCATGGGAAGAAATATAAAGCCTATCTCAATCTATTGAAGTGTCAAGAAGATATAAAATGTATTATGAACCTGGTTGCATCATAAAGCGACTTTGTTTGCCATGTAATAAAAAATATTTTTATTGATTATAACTGGCAGAATTATGAGATATGTTTTGAAATAAATGCAAAAATGAAATGTTAAAGTAATGCTTCATTATGAGATAGATTCATTCATTCAAGAATTTTCATGTATCCATGCTTAATATGAAGTAAAGTTGGTACTTTATTTATTAGATAAATCTAAAAAAGTTGCATAGTTTGAAAGAAGTAACAGGCAGGAGTGGTCTCTCCTAAACTTTCTCGTATGCTTCCCAAAAAGGTGTCATTTCCCCTCCTGCACGGATAAAAAATATGAACCCTCTGTAATTCAGAATCCCATGACTATATATCCACTAGTTTCTCATAGTGCGTGCGTGAAGGTAACAAATATTGCCAAGATACAGGATGGCCATGTGTCATAGTAAGGAAATTGAATATGTAATTTGAACGCTTTTTTTTCAACCAATTGAAACAATAATTCAGGCATGAAAGTGCGAGCTGTTCAAAAAAGCTGAACTCTACGCGAATACCAAATTCACCACAAAATCGATATATATACAAACGCAAAGGCACAAGATGTTACTACTTAAAATACATATAGAAAAAGCAATTTATTTAATTATTCTAGAACAGCTGTTGTATTCTGTATTTAAAATATAGGAAATGATTTCTTCATCTCATGTATGTCAATAATTTTAGGTTTATGATCTGTTAAAAATTCCAACATACAATCTTCATGCATGTATACTAACTTATTTTGAATAATGTTTGAGTTCAGCAACTTAAAGATTGTTTAATAATTGCAACACTTTCTTTAAAAAGCATTAAATTAAGGACATAAATATGAAATAATCTCTCAAGTTTAGAATGCTTGGTTATAAATGGTATCAGAGCAATGCTGGCAATTTACAGTTCCACTTATTTCGATCTTCTTGATCGAATCTCCTACTTTTACTGCTATCTCTTCCACGTTCGTATCACTACCTTTCGCCGGCAGTTTAATTTTCATAGATTTATTCAACCACTCGAATTTAAATTTATTTTTTTCGTTCGCATCTAGGGAACGAACTTTATGTTCATCGTTTAAGTTAATCTCCATTTTGGTTCTTGGTCACACTCACAAACGCTGATCTTTACAACTGACGAACCTAACACTAAAATACAGCATCACATGTGCGATCCGCCAAACACAAGACAAATTATAGTAGTAGTAGAAGTTCTTTGCATAACAACCGTTAGCATTCAACCCGTGATTCAACATCGGCGATAACAGCTCAATGACGTGCGATTTCAACAGCAAGGCGTGGCCTACTCGTAGAGCGGTCGTCATTCGGCTATACGGGAGAAGTTCCGCCTTTCGTCATTACACTGCGTGCCAATCACTTGAGGTGATAGATACGGCGCGTAAACCCCAGAGAATGCATCTCTGTTTACTTTGTGACGGAGAAAAAATGGCGTTCGTTTCGGATTCAGACATAGCTTCCACCCCACCCACCCCACATTTTTCGGTCACGATTTCTCGACGGTTTTGCATCGATCTCAGAAACAGCCTGAAAGACATTCAAAAAAGCGGATTTCCGCTTAAAAGCGGATTTCCGCTTAAAAGCGGAAGTCTTTCATGCCTGATAATTGGACCAAGATCTACAACTAAGGTTAGAAGGACTTACCAAATTTCATTTATCTAAGTCCTTGTGTTAAGGAGTTATTGTATTCACAAGCATGCGATTATACAGATCGATAGACAGTCAACCCTTTGACGGATTTGGTCCAAAATTTTATACGGACCTACGTTCCTGATGATAAACTGTGTACTAAATTTTATCCATCTAGCTATTTAACTTTCTGAATTATTGTGTTCACATGAACACAGACAGATGGCCAGACAGACTTCCTGTGGACGGATTATGTCCAAAATTTGATAGAAACCTACAAATTATGTGTAAAGATCACATACCAAATTTCATCCCTCTAGCTCTAATAGTTTTTTAGTTATCGTGTACACAGACAGTCATAATTCTAAAATTGTATTTTTCGGACTCGGGGAGGTCTAAAATGTGGAGTTTCATCAAAATCTCGAGTTCGAATTTTTTTTGACGATTACAATACTTTCTCTTTGTATACTTTGAGAAAATGAAAAACAGATAAATAATGCTGTAATAAGTAATCATGCAGTCTCTAAAAATTATATTTAAAATTAATTTGATTTTTACTTGCTGTAATGTAATTAAATCATTTCTGAATTTTCATTACATAATTTTCATAGTATTTTATGGAAACAGAATTTATTTTCTAGTTCTACTAAAAAAATCTTTCTTTAAAGTATTTTTTCACTGTAATTATAATCTACAAGTTCTGTTGCATATGAGGAATTTATCTGTTTCTCCGATTTTATTCAATTTACAGTACAAAGGTCAATGCTTTCATGTAAAAAAGAAAAAATGTCCCTGGGAGAGAGCTAAACGAATTTTATTTTGGAAAAAGTTGCACTGAAGTATAAGTTCTAAACTCACTTTTAATTTTATGTCGAAATATTTATTGTTCGGGTTACAAGAAATTGTTTGTGTCAAATCAAAGTAGTGATTTTGCTGTGTTTTTTTAACAGTACTAGGAAAGTTGGCATTAATTTTAATCCATTTTCTTAAAATAGTCGAAATAAATCTTTTGCTATTAAAGAAAATGTGTTTTTTTATTTTGAAGGTTATTTAAAAGGTACTATAATGTATCACTCTACAAAAGAAACTAATGCTGAAATCATATTATTCACTGAAAACAAGAAAATTATTATTTCAGAAAAAATTCACACACCAGATCAAAAGACGATTACAAAAAAAAAGAAACCCAGCTGGAGTGGTCTCTCTTAAACTGTCTATCAAAGTAGTCCTATCTCAACCCCGCATAAAAATTGCGGAGCGCCGTGAGTGTTATTGATATCGTCTTCAATGAACGCTGCAATACGAAAGGGTCAAGAATGCAAGTGAGATAAAATTCGCCTAGTAAGTAAAATAGTGCCAAGTTTACGACGGTCGTGAGCCGCTAAACTATATGTAGCGTATTTTTGTGTCATAGTAAGATCAAGGAAAGGGAATATGCAATTTGAATACCTTTATATAACCGATTGAAACCAATGATGGATACAAGTCTACAATCAAGGTTAGAAGACTGCATAGCAAATTTCATTTATCTAAATTGTTATGTTTAGAAGTTATAGCGTTTACAAGCATGGGATTATTCAGACCAACCGACAGTCAACCCTTTGACGGAATTAGTTCAAAATTTTATACAAATCTACATTTCTGATGATTAAAACTGTGTACGAATTTTTATCTCTAGCTATGCAAGTTTTTGAGTTCACATGAAAATGGACAGACAGACTTTACGTGGACGGATTTTGCCCAAAATTTGATAGAAACATAAAAATTAGGTGTAAATATCACATACCAAATTTCATCCCTGTAGCTTTAATAGTTTTTGAGTTATCGTGTTTACAGACAGACATAATTCCAAAATTGTGTTTTTCGGACTCGGGGAGGTCTAAAACGTGGAGATTCATCAAAATCTCGAGTTCGAATTTTTTGATGATTGCAATACTTTCTCTTTGTATACGAGAAAGTAAAAAGTATAAAATGGATCTTTATGAATAAAAAAAAAATCTGCGATTGAGATTCAATATACTATTAACCCTTTAACATACAATGACGTCCCCGACTTGCGCATCGAATTACAGAATTTTTAGTTAAATCGGTATTCAAGTTAATGTAACAATTAGTTTTAAATAAAAAAAAATGACCTGGACACGCTTAAATGCCTGAAGTATAGTATCTTAAATAGATTGAAATAATAAGAAATATCCATCTAATTAGGAGGTTAAATAAAATCGTATGTCAAGGGGTTAATGCTTGCATTTTATTCTTTTATTTTTAAAATAATCTTGGAAATACCAGATATTTAACACAATAGCAAGCACTAATGAAAATTTTTGGATTATCTTTTGAGTCGTGTGTTTTTCTTATAAAGATTGCAGCTATAATTGTCCAAATAATATTTTAATAATCCATATTATCAGTATAAGATGCAATCTTTTCGTTTTTTTAAAGCATTGAAGTAATTTTATTTTAGTTATATTAACATCCCACTTTGAAACAACATGAGGCTAATTTGGGATGAACATTTTAATTTTGAACCATAGTCCTATAACACCCTCCGAACTTCGCCACATCAGAGAAAAGAGTAAATGCACCAGATCCACATCTATATGGAGGATATTTGGTCAGAATTTGGTCCCAAAGTTGAGGCCTTGCCACCAGATAATGTGGTATTAGTATTATTAAAAATAACACTATTCAAGTCTTAATTTCCACTATGGAAAGAATTTGTGATTTAACTGAAGCTTTATATGAATAAAAATTAATATACAGGCAAGCATGCAACTCTAATCTTACAAATAAATGGAAAATTATTATATAACAGTAAAACTTCTCTAAATAACCACCTCTGCTCAATGGCCACTTTTGTTTGGCTCGGAATTTTTGTCCCAAAGACATGTTAAAATAGCTTCTATTAACAGTGACTTAAACTCCTATGAGCTGAAGCAGTCAGGTTGGTTACCCATTCAACTTCTATGAACTCCCTGACCTTTCATTAAGAGAAAAGGAACAGAAAAAGTACTCAAAAATTCATGCACTCAAAAAACCTACCAACAAAAAGATTAGGCCTTTTTTTTCCAATTTAAAAAGAAAATTGGAAAAAAAAGGTACCTCCAAAAAATCCAAGCAAATGCACATTGTATCATTTTTCAAAAAAATTTAGGAATTTTTGAAGTACCTTTTACCTTAGATTATTCTTAAAATTCGCTTTATCAGAAATTACAAATCAAGGCTTGATTGATTGATTGAAATGTGAAGAGATTGGATTTTTAGCAACAAAGGCCATTATCCCCTAATGCCAAAAGGATGCATTCAATAAATGTAAATCAAGGCTTACTGAAATATTTATATTGTACTTCCAAACATGAAACCTCTTGGCAGAGCAGCCAATTTTCTTGGGAACAAAGGGTGGCTGCTGTAGAGAGGTTTTACTGTAGGAAAAAAAAAAAGGTAATATCTTGGTGTATTTTAATTAATTTTTTTTTGGCATTCACATAAATATGATCATACAAAAATAATTTAATAACCATTTTAAAATTCAGAAATGTAACATTTTCTATACCTATTTTTGCAATTTCTTCCCTGAATTTTAACAATAACATTTTTTCCATTGTTAAAAACTAATGCATAAATTATTTATTATTTATGCATTTAATTATTCTTTTTTCAATGTTGAAATCAGTAAAAGTTGAGATTAATTTTATACTTTAGTAAACACTGCTGTTCTTTCCTGCACTGGAAGTTGATGCATAAGAATATTTCACTTATCATTACGAGATATTGTGCTGCAGCTCTCTGCTCTAAACCTCAATCAGGAATGAGAATTTTTTATAGACTTCACTTCTAACTATTGCTGTTTTCTCCCATTATATAATTTGATTGCTCTTTCAGTTGGATATATTACTTGTTTGTCATTATTAATTTTTTTTTGTTGTATGCGTACACAAAACTCCTAAAACTAACCATGAAAAATATACAGTACAGACAAAACTATTCTATTGTTTATATCGCATGCTTAGGATTGACTGGCTGTAGTATTAATTGGATTGTCCTTTTCACTTTTACATCTATGCTTAAATTTTAAGGGAGATCACTGACGAATAACAGGGTGTCCATCATTTTTGCTGTTTGAGTTTCCCTGACATTTCTAGGTTTTATAAAAAATTTCCCTGACTTTTTTCGGAGGTAGCCCATCACCCATAGAAAAAAAATCACATGCATATTGGCCATACAGAGTTTTCATTCAAGCCAGTATGGCTTGAATAAAAAAGCAAAATTTTTGAAAAAAGAACATTTATTTAAAACTTTTAAACAATAAACCATAAAATAAATAATACATCTTTACAATGAACAGTTCTACTGTACTGAATTTTCCAGGCATTTCGGATTAAAAATATAAACTTTAAAAAAATCTTTAGAATGATTAAAATCTCAATAAAAATATACGTTGCAAAATAAAACAAAAAGACAAAAAAAAAAAAAAATGTGAGAAAACGATGTTTTACTGCTGTTTATAAATTAAAACACAGAAGCGTAATCACACAAATCATTTGCAAAAGAAAAGCAACTTTTTAATCCAACCAACTTCCTTCATTACGGCTCAAAAAGAACAATATATAAAGAAATATAAATAAAATAAAACATCACAGACAAAAAAGGGAGAAAAAATGCTGGAATATATAAATTATAACACCAGAAGTCGAGTGTACATGAAATAATGAAGAAAAAATAAAATTTGTGAAAATGGAAAACCCCCCAGAATTGACCGCTTAAAATTAAATAAATAAAAATTAATTTGAATTTAAAAAAAAAAAATTACTGTGGCGTCAGCTTCCCTCTTTTGTTAATCCATCACTTGGCTAAATTTGGTCTCGTAAGTCAAAGGCATAATAATAAGGTATGGGCGTGCGTAAAGGAAAAAAAAAAAGACGAATGATGCATACATAATACTAAAAAAAAAATTTTCTTTTATATATATAGGTATCGGCTGTCCCATACTTTGAAGATCCCATAATTTATCAAAATGATCGGTATTCATAATGTCTCCCAACATTCGGAGAAAAAAAGCACATACGAAATAAAAAAAAAAGATGCTGAAAGAAAATGTTAGCACTAATTTCCAATACTTCATAATTCAATGAAAAGATCTCCAGAAGTGGAAAAACAAAATTCTAGTATAATTCCTATTTGATATTAAATCATAAGGGAAACTTACGATCTCGTAAGCTATCTGAATCTCCTCGACATGTAGCCAAATTGCGGTTCTTCTTCCACATCCGAGCGAAATCATATTGTAGATCTTTATCTCAAGAAGTACCATCTAATTTAATTACTAAAAGGAATGCGATTCTGTTCATATAGTTCAGTCGAAGGTCCAAAATGGGGGTGAAAAACATTAACTCGTATAGTTTTGAAAATTGGTACACATGTTCGCGAGGGGCTTATTATGAACATACTTAAGTCTCCAGTCCTGGGGGCTGAGTTCGTGGCAACATCCCCTTTTTTTAGTTTTTCCTGAATATCTTGAAAAATATTCAGTTTTCAAATTACAATTAATTTAACAAGTTTAAGAGCCTAAAATTCCCCTACAAATACATAAGTTTTATTTTAATTCCAGCTTTAATAGTTTCCCAGATAATGGGTCCCAAAGGTTGCCCCATCTTTGATTCATCACCCTTTTTTAGTTTCTCTTAAATATCTCGAAATCTATTCAATTTTCAAATTACATATAATAAGCAAATTAAAGAGCGTAAAATTCCCTACAAACACATGCTTTTATTTTTGTTTTAGCTTTAATAGTTTCCGAGATAATGGATTTCAAAATTCTGTCATCTAGGATTTTGTATACCTTTTTTCAGTTTTTTTTTTTTTAATATCTAGAAAATATTTGATTTTCAAATTGCATTAAATGCAACAAATTAATGATCGTAAAATACCCAACAAATGCATGCTTTTAATTATTTTCTAGCTTTAATAGTGTCTGAAACATTCAAGAAAAACTAAAAAAGTTGGGATAAAATCCAAGATAGTTGCAAATTTAGAAATCTATTATCTCGGAAACTATTAAAGCTAAAACAAAAATAAAAGCATGCGTTTGTAAGTAATTTTACACTCTTTAATTTACTTATTACATGTTATTTGAAAATTGAATAGATTTCAAGAGGGACTTAAAAAAGGGGAGGGGTGAAATCCAAGATGGCGACAACATTCGAGACCCATTAGCTGGAAGAAAAATAAAAGTAT
>BGPR01005422.1:73532-92817 GCA_013235015.1 Araneus ventricosus | reverse complement strand
GTCTTTCCTTTCTTAGCCACATCCGGGTGCTTCTTGCACATCAGCCAACCCATGTGGGCGAAGAAGAACCCACGCTTGATGTTGTGCGGGTCTGCATCGGTTTCGGTGAATTTGTGGTGAACCCGGTGATCTCGGCACCATTCGTAGATGTCATTCTGCAAGAGAATCGGTTTCATGAGCATAGTGTCGAAACTTCAAATACCCGTCAAGAATGGTTATAAGCAACAAGAACTCACCTGGGCTGCGATACTAGCAAAGCAACAGAGTAGAGCTCTTAGCGGCCACTTTGCTTTGTATGATCTATGAGACCAAAGTCTGTGCGATCCAGCTGTGATACCCAAGCCACCGAGGTTTCCATAGATGTAAGCTGCAACGAGAATAAAAGAGTTAAAAAGGAATTTGTTGGTTTGAGGGTTTGTGGCGCAAGGGCCAGTATTTGGCCATGCTGCGCCAAACAAGGTAGTAAATATGTGAAAAGAGGAATTTGTTGGATTTTTGGCGCGAAGTCACTCGTCTACGCTGCGCCACACTCACGATACTCAACTCTTCGTTGGAGGGGCTAGCGTAGCATATTTGCGTATCCTACATAGTAGGGAATAAGCTCGCTTCTCATTGGCTGTCGGCGTCACACGACTTGGCTTGCTTCTAGATGACGTCGTGAAGCTAAACGGTACTTACCATTACTGAAAGTTCGTCCTTTGTTTTATTCCAAAGTATGCTTCATTTGCTTGAGAAACATCCAAATAATCATAATTAGAAGGTAGTCGATTTCTGCACGATGCTATAGTGGAAGACAGAATAATAGTTAAGATTCCGCCTAAGCGCGTTACTATGACATCATTAAGAAGCAAGCCAAGTCGCGTGACGCGGAGAGCCAATGAGAAGAGACTTCATTCCCTGCCATGTAGGATCCGTAAATATGCGCTAGCGTATAGCGCATCAGAGGAGAGGCATATAGAGTACACTGGGTCGTTTTTCCACCTTTCGATTTCTATTTCTTATTTTCTCTGTTCAGGAACCTGGATAGAGAAATAAATGGTAGATAAAATAAAAATTTATTTGGCACATGAAGAAATGAGCATCTCCCACAAAAGGACCAATTATTCATCGATCGCAAGCTGGTCACCAGATTTATAAAAGATTTGCAGTCTTGCCTGAAAATCGAAAATCCTCTCATTCAAGACAACTTAAGTTTTTCCGAGTGTGTCGGTCACGTCTTCGAATCTAATGCAGCACACAGGTTTCTGGCGTACAGAGTTAGCCGACGTGGCGCGAGCGCAGAGAATGTTGAGATCGGAAGGAATTCAGACTGAACAAATCGGCTAGACCAATTGTACTCAAAAGATGTTCTCATTAGGTTCGAGAGGGAGGGAATAGTCGAAAATCCCCCTCAACGAAGGGTTAAACATTTTCAATTTATGAATATGTATGAAATCGAAAAGCAAAACTGCTCGATACCCAAGTGCTGAGAAACTGAGTTCAAGTCGGTAAGAAATAGAAGTCTCCAATTTCAGAGGATATTAAAGTCGAGGATGGAATATTGCATTCATGGAGAAAATAAGAATCTTTCAAATACAGTACAGTTTAAATTTGAAGACGCGCCGAGACTCCATACAGAAATTTTTAATCATTTGTTACGCGCCATATTCGAGTTCGGTTTGATTTAGTTAGATTAGCACACTATCTGGAAAACGCGTTACCCCCTTCCCGCCTAGGCATCCAGGGATCTGAAAGACAGCCGCTGCAATAGGTCGAGTACTTAAATCAGTGTTGGTAGCCATCACCGGCCACGACCCGACTCCTCCCGAAGGAGGCAAGTATAATCACTGGGAGGCAACAACCTCCACCATTATTGTAAACCCAGGAGAAGAGAACCCGCCGACTTATCCGGCAGCTTCTCATCCACGTAATCGTGGTGCGCCCCACGGGGAGGATATACCATCTAGAAATTTAGACCGATCTTCTTGGAAGTACCTCGTAATTTTGAACTAGTGATGGATGAAGACATCCGAAATTCTACAAACGCCAGCTAACGTTTTTGAATCTGATGTGTACTTGCTGAACCTTCTATATAAATGCAAGATTAACTTGAATCGAAATTTAGATTAAGATTATTGGAGGCTATGGTTAGCCATTACAGTTTGTAGTTCAATTCAGTCCGTTTTAGCCGATATAATTGCAGCGCGAATGTATCGCTCGTCTACTTTGACTTGCTATGCGATCTCCGTTTGATTTTAGCATTACTAATATTATCCAATATAATAGCCCAGATCTCTCGGTAACGTTATGACGTCACCAACAATTAAACTCGAGCCGTAGCACTGCGAGACGTTAAACAGCAATATTTCATTGTTAGAAAACCTAAGTTCGAGTAATTTTAAATTTAAAAGAGCAATTGTCGTTTTAATTTCAAATTTAATAGTTCTAAAATAGAGAAATAAAATTTGCTATCGATTGATAGAGAAATTTTATATGATCAATAGTTAGAGAAATTTTAAATTGTATTAATCATACATTTCAAATTTCCTATTTTCAATGGAAAGTAATGCATCACGTCAGTGGTGTATCATGCGCTCGATATAGTTTGGACGCCACGATGCATCTCATTTATTGCAATCGTGATGATACAACTTAATATTTTTTGGCAATGTTTGACAAGCAGTGGAGTGCTTTGTTCTGAAACTAGATTTTCTCTAGATTATATCTACTCGATTTTTTTTTAGACCAAGAAGTTTTTTCGAGTAAAGACATAAGCAAATACACATTTCCCGTCATAAAACACGTTTGTTTTCAATCATTGTTAAACATTTCTTTCGCATATACATCTATTTAAACACGTCAAATTCGATAGGAAATGTCTCGAATGAAGAGGCAATTTGCACCCGTCTTACCATGACGGGCGATTTTCTAGTTACCATTAATGATCAAAAACTGTATGCTTGAAAATTGAGCCAATTTGTCGTTAGAAACTTGACCACTTCATATACAATGATGCATCCGACTCCTGAATACGATTGCACAAGATATTTAAAAAGCGGCAATTTGGAAAACAAATCACTTTGATATCCGAGGTTCTATACATTTTTATGGATTAATATCAAATCAAACTTATGTGATTTCTATAAGATTTTGCTAGAGCTTTATGGAGCAAGAGACTTGCTATTTTGCACCAGATTCCATGTTAAAATCGAATACGATTTTCATTCGTACGTCAAGAGGTCCAAGAAAGATAGTTCCTCTGGTCATTACGACCGATGACATAGCGCAAGTCCCTAGCGCTTTCGTATAGATTTGGTCTTTCGACATGTTCGAAAATTTACACTAGAAACAAGGTTTCTTCGTTTTTGGAAGACATTTTGGGAACTGAAGTTTTCTACGTAAACTAGTCCAGACAGAGCTTTTGAATCGTTATTAATGAACTCTTAAAATTCGAGTTTGTCTACGACACTCAAGTCTGAATATGCGTTCCATCTAAAGTTGAGCTGGAACAATGAAGCACTACAAGACATTGCTACAGAAAATTTGATACAAAGATTGAGCAAGCCACTTGCTCATTTCGACAGACGTTTGTCCAAGAACACATTAACCGATGCGTCACCCATATTCAGACCTCCTATTTAATTGGATCTCTTTTCTGCCATCTCTAAACTACAGTAAAGGAGTACAGACGTCTAAATAGACGTCAATCATAGGCGCGAGTCAAAGTGCAGCCAACGTGCTAAAGGCTTCCACGTTAAAGCGAGACAGTTTCAACCAAGGGAAATCCCTTCCGTCAGTAAAGTGTGCTACAACATTAAGAGACTAATGTTTGAAAGTTATACGTATAGCTACGAGCAAAACAAATCCAAGATAGAGTCCAAACTACAAATTTAGTTTAAACAACTAACGCAATAGTATATCCAAGTTACTTGTCAAATATCAATTTAAATCGCCGAAACCGGAATAGTTTGGATGTACAAAATGCCATCCGTCATTTTCAACTTAAAAGATTAGATCTTTCCACGAGCCATTTTCATATTCATTGTATATTAAATGAGCCTACACGCTAGCTTTCATAACAAAAGCAAGTAATCTCGAGTTGCATTTGAAGGTTCTTAAATCTCGGTTCACAGCTTAAACATTCATAATGCATTCGATACCAGCTCCGGAATAAGATTCAGAAGCATCAATACGGATATAGCAGGATAAAATACATCGCTTTCCTTCATGTTGTTCGCAGTAGAGCAAGATGGATCTTCCTCCAAAGAATTTTAAGATCGCATTCCGAGGTTATCGAAGTCAACTTTTAGCGCTCCATTTACTCCAAGACATTGAATTTCATGCATACTTTACCCTCAAAACGCATACGATACAATTTTTTTGTAGTTCAACAATTTTACAAGACAAGCGGCCTTATTCACAATCCATGGTTAAACCTTGATCAGCGGTTAAATTGGAATTTACACGAATAAGCGAATGCATGGCCTAACTGGCGATTGGCGAGAGACTCGTTTGATTCGAAGGCCGAGGAAAATTTTAAAATCGCCAACAACCGATAAATTGATATACCATGCCAAAATGGCAACCCGCTAGGTTATACATTTGGCGACTTATTTCGGTCAGCTTTCGCATTATCATGGCAGAACCATCATTTAACCACCGATTATGGTTTAACCACGGATGGTGAATAAGGCCGAGGATTTTACAGAGATCGCTACAACCTGTTTCGGTTGCTAATCAAAGTAATTGCGTAGTTAAGGAATTTAATATGAATGCCACATGCAAAATATACGCAGCAAATTAGATTTTGAAGGCCAAAAGGGATAAAATAATCAGACTACACCAAGAATGCTGCAATTCTTACTAAAAGCCGATTCAAAAAGGCAATTTGAATTCTTACAACCAGTCAAAACTCAAGTTCCAGGGCTTATTTCATGTACAATTACTATAACTTTAATAGAATGAACTCAACAGATCATTGGCCAAGTCTAAAAGGACCTTATACAAATTTAAAAACTTTTACTTACCAAATAGAACAGTTTTCCAAAAAGCCACCGTGAGACCCAAGTAGACAGCATAGAGGAAACTCGTATGCAGATATACGAAAAGCATTACATTGAACCAGACTATCTTGGTTTTGTATTCTGGCTTTACGGATTCTTTTTGAGGAACGGGTTCTTCCACGACAGTCGAATTTGGAGCCATTCTGGAAGAGAAACATTCCATTTAAAAAGGTGCCTTTTCAATACAGAAAGTCTAAAAACTTATTCAGTGAAAGCAAGTTTAGGAATATTCAAAACGGGGAGTATTTGAAGCCAAAATTCAGTTGCGTTTCAGGTCATTACATCGATATTTGCAATGAGCCTTTCCAGCAGTAAACACTAACAAGTTGAATTTCTATTCAAAGAACGTTCATGCTGGTCGTTATTGGCATTAGCCAATCTGTAACTTTTGTACAGGCATGCTTAAATAGCCTAACCCTCTAGTTTTGAGTTCAAATTTTTAGCTTCGAATCGCCAGACTCCTCCATTTGTGGGAAAGCGGACGATTAATAAAAACTGAATTTGTTCTCCATTTGTTATTGGGACACGATATTAAAAATAAGTGAATGCATTTCATACACAAGTCCGTTTTTATGAGCGAAATTTCACTCATTGGAGAAGGCACGGCTACATGAAGAACGGCAAACTCGTGCTAACTCGCCCCTATTGTTGAATGTGCGAGCAATGGCGAATCCAAGGTCGCTACAGGGCTGCAGCCCCACCTCCGAGCTCAACCAGAATTCTCTATTTTATGCAAAATTACCGCAACTGTTCAATTTCTTTAAGACACGCGACAAAATTGCTTTCCGTCTCGGAAATTCCTATTCAATCCGCTTGTAGCGATCGAAAACATTTGGCTAGTTATTTCATTGTAATTTTTATCAAATTATCGAAAGTAAAGTAGTGTTCTTTACGATTCTCATTGTCAGGCGAGTAGTGTCTGTAAAGTTGAAGTGTTTTGGTTTACATAAGCCACGAGGTTCGACATTCACCTCAATATAATTTTACGACCTCAGCCCCCAGACCCGAATCCTGGATTCGCCACTGTGTGCGAGAGTGCATGTCACGGTTGCGACATACGATTTTTGGCCCTCTGTCGACATCATTGTCCTAGCAAGTGTAGAAGGTTATCCGGCATGGCATTTTTACCTCTTAATCGTATTTAGCTTTAAAAAGCTATACAAACGCGCCAATTAGTCTCCATGGCGCCTGCAATACTTGTGCTTGGGGTATGCATACTCCCCTGCAAAGGCAACTACGCCAACGACATTCAAAACGCAAGCATTTTAGAAAAGCGACCAAAACATTTCCCATTATTCATTTTCAGCCATAAACAGACAGCTAGGACTGCACAACTACCAAGCTTAAGGGGACGTACGTCTATTAAACCTCGAAAATTTTCGATTATGAAAATATTCTCGTTTTTTCTAAACAGTTTAAAACAATCCGTGTTAAAAAATTCCCATAATTATAAAAGTTAAGAAAAATGCATCAGCTGCTCAGCGTAAACATACGGTCATCCTTTAGAGAGCTACACCTCAAATTGCATTTGATATTGCGCGGTTGATATTACCAAGTTGAGCTCCGACATAGTCGAATTGAGTTCCAAAAGAAATTCTTGCTAATCCAATAGTTTAAACTGCCGAATTCAATACGACTGATAAAGCATACGAGCTCCGGCAAGGAAGCTTTATCTTTTAGAATATCAAAAATATGAAGCGAGATAGTCGACCACAGAACTGCTTTCGAATCCAGACACTGGAATACTACGGATGGATGTTGGGGTTTAATGGCACAAGAGCCAGATTTGGCTAAGCTGCTCCAAACAATTGGTAAAATTGAAACACGTTTAAAATATTCAGAACAAAAGAATAATCCGTTAACTAAAATCCAATGCAGTCATTGGAATTCGAAATCTTTCCTATGAAGCTAAACACAAAGGAACCTTTTGAAGATAACTTGCAGGGTTCCGTTTACAGATTACACTACACTCCGCTTTAAAACATTGAGATGTAGACGTTTTTATTTAACCTCTCAGATGGACGTCATCACCCATACGATATACTACTTCTATTTCAATCCAAGATTCAAGAGGATACTAGAGACATCTAAGCGCGAGGAGATTTTTGTATTTAAAATTATTACTTTGATTTAAATAGCGTACAGGCACAAAACAGCCGAACGCATGACGTACGATGCCGACCAAGGGGTTAAACTCCTTTGACACGAAATTTTAGGTTTTCTTAGGGTTTCATGACACAAGAGCCTGTTTGCAAGTTATAACATGAAATCTAATTAGCCAATTACGAAAGGACCAAAGAAGTTGAGGAATAACAGCAGCATTTCAGAATCGACTGTACGGTACTTGCGTATTAACGCCACCGAGGCTACAGATTGGCGGTAATGCGCCAATAAAGAGCAATCTTGTTTACAGAAACCGCCAAGTTGGCGCCACATAAAAACCGCCAAATCTGTAGCCTCGGTGGCGTTAATACGCAAGTACCAACTAGCATAGAATAGAGGAAATTCAGCTTGAAAATACACTTTGTTCAGTTTAGAATGGACGCAGTTTTCCCAAATCGATTCGACACTTACGCGACACGTGTGGATCTGCGCACAATTAGTTAATTTACAACCAAGGCCACCACGCGAATAAGTGTTTCAGCAACAGACGGTCCGAGAAAAAGTTGGCGAATAAGCTTGAAAGCAAGCTCATCTTTAAGTATTTGCTTAGGCACCCAGTCACTTCAATCAAATGCGAGATTTCAATAAAGCCCTTTTAGAACAGGTTATATAAATTTAGAGTCTTTCCTTATTTGCCGTCGATTTACTACGGAGTGTTTATTTTGACGAAATGAAAACCCGAGTTTTGAACATTCCCAAAACAGCATGCAGAAGAACATTCTTTCGCCGGCCAGAATTACTTAATAAAAATGTTGCTTAGTGTACATACGCTTCAAATTCAATGCGTTGAAGTATTTTCTTTCTACGACACGGCCAAGAGAAATAATTTAAACAGATTTGTAACCATTCTACAAATGAGTGCGTTCATATCGGATGTGCGGCAGTATGATGGGTCTTTGTAAAGTAACTTCTAAACGATTACGTACGGAGTCATTCACTTATCAACGCCACAACTTATTAACCGTGGTGTCCAGGGTTTAAGCCAATAGGAAAACGTCCATTGACAAAATACAGAGATACTGGGAGCTCTAGTTTTATTAGAAACCCAACCTGCTCTTTCGAAGGATAAAAACCCTCGAATACCTTAAGGTAATTTAACACGTTGAAAAGTCGATTTTCGGCCAAAATTCCCATTTTTTAATTTTTGTTGATTTGGATAGTTCATTCATTTACCTTTCTAAAACATTTACTTTTGTCGGCACGTTAATTAGAAGAGGAGATATTGATTTTTTTTTTTTTACAACAAACTGAAAACCGGAAGAGAACGTTTAATTAACCGGAAGTTGTCATTTAAAGGACAGAATCCTGTCAAAAATTCTTTTAAACTGCATTTTTTCAAGTTAATACGATGTTAGTATATTTTTAGGATTTTTTTTAAAGTTTAGATACTCAATTTACGCTCGTGGCAAAACTAAAATTTGGTTTCTCAAAATTAGATGTTATCATGTTTGAAGTGTGAAAATTATGCATAACTCAAGATATTATCATTCGATTGTTCTGAAATTTGTCTCTAGTGAATGTACTAGAATAGTGTATATTGTAACAATATTTTTTAATTATGGTCTTTTATCTGAAAAATGACTTGCTGAAAATCGTAATGATTGTTCGATTAGCTCTAAATTTTTTTTTGTCCAAAGAATGTTAAGATTCTAGTACAAGCACTAGTCCATAGTACGTAGTTTATTTTAGTACTAGTTTTATTTGAATTATTACAAAAGTTTGACCTCTAGCATGTTTGAAGTTTTGGGGGATTTCCTCTAAAACGCAGCAGAAATTCAAGGTTTTCGTAAATTTATAATAATTTATACTCAAAAATCATACTATAATATTAATCTTTATTAAATTCGAATCTAAAAATATTTTGGCGTTTCTATTTCACAATTGAAAAAAAAGTGCTCTAAACGTTCGGATACCTTAATTTCTCAAAATGCAAATATCACCACACCGAAATTTCCAGTCCAATACAAATACAATTACATATTCTAGTAGAATGTTCAACTCTTCGGTTATTTTGTAAAAGCTTGCTTACAAACATTCGCCACATCCATTAATATAAAAACAATCTTCAATATGTCGCAACAAGTAAATATACGTCATAGATGCGATCGCAATTTCTTTAGTCGTCAAAATATAGAAACGTCCATCCGTTTTCCCATACAATAATTTTTTGTAACGCGAAATTGTGCGTCAAACTTCACATCTTGTAGTCGATGCGTTAGATCTAGTTTAAAATGAATTGATCCCATCTCGTATACATACAAAAAGAAATACTAGCCTATTTTTAGGTGCCATGGGAACTTTAGGATATTTAGCAAATTTCATCCATTTCAGTACGAAATAAGCAGGCGTTTCGGAGATTAAAATACGTTCTCCAAGTGGCATTTAATCCGAAATTCAGTCGAATGTACTCTTGTTCCCGAAGATGAAATTTTACTTTTTGACGCAAGATGTTCGAAGTGTTTGGAATACTAGTTTCCAATACACAGCAGAGGAAAGATACGTTTTTCCTTTCTCGTATACGAAGCATACAAAGAGAAAGTATTGTAATCGTCAAAAAATTCGAACTCGAGATTTTGACGAATCTCCACGTTTTAGACCTCCCCGAGTCCGAAAAACACAATTTGGGAATTATGTCTGTGTGTCTGTGAATACGATAACTCGAAAACTATTAGAACTACGGGGATGAAATTTGGTATGTGGTCTTTAAACATAATTTGTAGGTTTTTTATCAAATTTTGGACAACATCCGTCAACGGGAAGTCTGCATGCCGGCGGTCATGTGAACGCTATAACTCAAAAATTTGAATAGCTAGATGGATAAAATTTGGTACAGTTTTATCGTCATGTAGGCCCGTATAAAATCAGTTGAAAAGGGGCGTTCAAATTGCATTTTCAATTTCTTTTAATCCTATTCTTATGCGCAAAGTACTGGTAGCAATCTGTTATTGTTGTAAATTTTATTTACAATAGATAATGTTTTCAAACATGAATTGTAACAATTTTTTTTATTGTTGTAAATAAAATTCAAATCGATCTCATTTCAGCAAATCTTTTATTCGCGCGCTTTTGCAATTGTTACGGTTGTGATAGTATCAATTGTTTTCTTGGGAATTCAATTCCAAAGCAGAATTTTCGCTTTAGTATTCATTTCATTGCCTATTTTATCGCACCTGCTTCAAAGTAATATTTTTTTGAAACGTGGCAACAGATATTCGATTTCGGGTTTGTTTCACTTTCTCGTATATGAAGTATACAGAGAGAGTATTGTAATCGTCAAAAAAAAAATAATCGAACTCGAGATTTTGACGAATCTCCACTTGGAAAGTATACGAGAAAGTTTAGGGGAGACCACTCCCGCTGGTTTGTCAAGTTTAGTTAGCCATCAAATTCCAAGAATCTTTGCTATACTCAAGACTTGCCTCGAGTAAAGCAAGAATCTCGCAGACCAAGTTGGAGTTGAGGCACTAATCTAAAAGTAATTTGTAAAACGCGAGGCCCAGTCCCAACCGCCGGACCGATTTTTATTTCGTACGAAAGCTTGCGACGTCTAAACGCGTCATCAATGCTCGCCCACCAGCCTCCATTTTCGAGACGCTTCTCAAACACTGGTCAAGTCTCGGGGGTATTATGGTTCGCCCCGGGGGGGTGGGGGTTTGGGGGGGGGGGGGCCCCGCACAACCCCCCCCCCCCCCCCAACCGGGGGTACCAGAATAGACCCCTCAGCCTTTACAACAGCCAAGATGCAAGTTCGGCTGCAGGCTTTCATATTACGGGGAACAGCTGGTAGCCGAAGGCGGATAGTAACGTTTAAAATATGCAGTTAGTCTTATTGTAAATCGGCGTCTTATTTGAACTTGCACATAAATATAAAGTGGGCTATTTTTCCATTGCTGTAGAACAAGCCATTTAAAAAATTCTGATCACATCATACGTCCGAATTATTTTCGGAGAGTTGAATCCACAGCTCTGAAACCCTCACTGAATGTTCTAGTTTCCCAAAAAGGTGAATAAATGCAATTCAACCCTTTTGCACTCTTGTCCAGTCAGACTCGCCATTTTGAATGATGCATCTTCCCATATTGTTGGATAGCGCTTATTATAAAAACCATACAGATTAATTTAGGAATTTAAACAATATTTTTTAGCTTCCTAACTTGCTAAATCGAGCCTTACACTCACACGCGTATAATTATGCATCTTATCTTTAGGAGTACAAAGGGTTAAATTCCACCGATCCTTCTTTACGTTCCAAAATGCATTATTCGATTTTAGCTAGTTTCAGAATGTTCCCATATTAAAGGAACCATTTTAAGAGTGAAAGTTTTAAATTGCTCCTCCGCAGAGATATTTTTATCCGTTTTCAGAATCAGGACATGTAATCATTTCAAAGTTTAGTCAGGCGACCGATTCTTTACATTAAAATAATGTTGATCACCGACATTCAGAAACTTCCTTCCGCTAATTAATTTCGAAGTTTCAGCAATTCATTATAGACGAGGCACCACTCCGCTTTCACATGCCTATCGATTCGAATCTTCTAGAATCTCACGCTCTCACTTTTATTACATTTCAGCTTAAGATCAGAAACAATCTTGCAGCACCACAAGGCCTGAATGGATCTCTTGAAAGTCATTTCTTCATAGCCAAATGCAAGTCTTTCAGAAAACTCGGATCTTGTGTACACAAATCGGATTTTGCTACAACTTATTCTGCAACAGCCATTTGCACGAATCGCTTGAAAGCGAAGTCGTCTACCACTATTGTATTCGCTAGTGCTTCAGTCACTTAATTCCCCAAATTTCAATTCTGAATACAAAATCCGAAATCCAGTCCAGAAATCTACAAATAGCAAGCTCTGCCTATAAAAACAATGCCCTCCCTTACGGCAATATTCAAGTCAAATGATTAAAATTGACCAAGCGCCAGGAATTCCTCATACCAGTCTTAAGATACCGAAAACATCGGCTGGCTAGTATCGCGTGCCCCCGATTTTCGTATCCAAGCAGCAAGATTAAGCTATAAAGATTGTTGAAGATCCTATTTTAAAGAAAGTTGCAGGAAAGCAATGCGATGAGCGAGAATGCCCATCGAATACGACTTCCAACATTAAAAGCTATATCATATTGAAGGAAGTTCAGCAATTCGTGGCCAGCCGAGAGCGAGAATTTTATATTCAAGAAACCGGAAAAGTCCATGGTGTACAGGTAGATTGACTCTTGTGCCATTAAACCAAAATCAATTTGGCCATACTGCGCCAAACGCTTCGTTTTCAGATCCATGGTGTACAGGAATGGACAACATTAAATCGGTCGAGGATATTAACGGAGGCTCTTTAAGCTAGCTGTTTTAAAGTTATAAGAAGCAGCGACTTCAGAATAAACTAGGCTTATTTGGCTTGTGTTTATTAACCGATAGCTTCTCTTCAAGTTAATTTTAATACAGGATATCGAATCGGACAGTTAAACCAATACGATGATTACAGACGTTTCTTGCATACCCATTTCCAGGGAGACCTATCAAATTGACGGGAAAGGAAACTATGCATTTTCTTAATATTTCACTCAAAAACTACAGTAACAAAATTAGTCGACAGTATCGGATTTTTACAAATTTACTACGACAGCATTTATTCAACGCATTTTTGCAGATAAATATCCGAGAAAGTGACAATTTTCACTCAAACGTTTTCAATGGAAACTCACGACGGCTACAACCCTCGTTTGCTTTGTCCCCCGAACCGATGGTCATGACCATCGTGACGGCTAAAGCCGGCAATTGCTTTACGCATTGGAAGATTGTTCCTACAAACAAATGTGGCTAAATCCGTCGCGAGTTTTATAGCTAGTCACGCTTGCGCTCATAGTAATGTCAAAATAAAATCTTCCACTAAATCATGGACCCAACAGAAGCTATTCTACCTACTGGTATATGGAAAATGCAAAAACGTGGCACATTAAAAATTTCCAAAATTGCTTCAATAATCAAGTGACCGTAGCAGCCAACATATCAATACACGAAAAATGTACACAAAATCAACTAGCATTTTATCTAAACGATTGCATCACTTCCGTTCAATTCATTATTGAAAAATTAAATGCATTAGTACACTCCGTACCAATGTTCTTTAATCAAGAAAGCTTACAAGGCAATCTTGTGGGACGAGTTAACCGAGAATTTCGTGAAATTAACACCTATATTTTGGATTAAGGTATCCGACCGTGTTGGGAGACTTGAAAAATAACTTGGATATTTTAATGTTATTTTTCAACTGCATACGTTTTAAAACTATGAAAATATAACAAAATTAGGCTTACAAAATAATATTTTAAACAAATTCGAGGAAAAATGACTAAAATATTTGCCTTACGCCAACAGCCATAGACAATCATATTCTAAATATACATGAATCCTTGTAGGAGTACATTTTTATGATGGTTATGTTCCAAAATCTTCCTTGTACTTCAAAATAGTCGAGATATAGCTGAACATAGTTACTAAACTGGTAATTTTTCATAAAAAATGCTTTTCAGAGGAAGACAAGCATATTACAGGAAACAATTTCGGCAAAATTTCATATCAGTACTTGAATAAATTTGAGAAATTGTTACGGTCGACAGTTTTCCCTCAAAAATATCATTTCTCAGAAAACGCATTTTAAGTCTTCATGCAACATAAAATAATGCTTACAGTTCGGTAATAAAACAGCTGTAACTATTTGTAGTATTCACGTAGAGTAAAAAGCGAGAATGCTTATTAAACAGGATACAAAATTAAGTCATAAAATTTGATAATTTCATCAAAAACGACGATTTTAAACCAGCCGGATACCTTAAGTGCTTGAAGATAGCAATGAAAGGGTTGGATCCCACCACTTGCCTACTAGATTCTGCTAGACATCCTCTCATATGGGAGATTCTCTATCGAAGATTCTTTCGGGCATTAACCCTCCGATTGCGCATCAGGCGGATTGGATCCAAGTACGTTTTCGGCTGCATCCTGCGATTTCCACAGGTTAATGCGTTACTTGGTACGGTGGATCATATGCTAATAAATCTTTGCATATAAATAACTCGCCTGGCTCTGCTGAATTGAAACGCGTTTGTAAACGTTGCGTCTAAATAGCTATTCAAGAAATTACACAGAGGGTTGAGAGCTCCAGACGTTTTGCGCTTTTACTCGAACTGGTTTCTGCATGCAGAGTTCAACAAGCGCGCGAGATGTTCCGTTACGCTACGCAAGATCAGTTCCAAATGGCAAACATTCCGACTCAAACAGCTGTTAACAAGTTCAAAAGACTTTACGCCTCTTCCTGCGGGGAGAGGAAGCAATTAACAGCTGACAGCCCTTCAAGGTGTTAAAATCGGCAGGCAAATGTGCGAGGAGTTTAAGCTACGGAAGTTGCCTTAGAAAATCGGAAGAATGCAGGATTTGATTTATGCTGAACATAGCTCTAAAACGCATGCTATCGATTTGCTTGAAATTCGCAATTCAATTTATTCTAACGTTGAAGTCAACGGAATCAGCCTATGAATGGAATTTGAGAAAAAGCTGTCCGTGACGTGCTTGTTCAAGCTTTTACACCCAGTTTATATTTTCAATACAGACCGGCCCAAAGTTTAACCTAGTTCATCCGAAATCATTCGTTAAATACGTACAAGATTCAAATCCGAGAATAGGTCAACAAATACCCATTTCGAAAATAAGGGTTTAGTTTTAGAGTCAACATTCCAAGAGCAATCGCTAATCAAAACGCCACCTCGACGCTTTAATATTTAATAAATTTGCTTCGATAATTAGTTACCTGAAGAATCCCAATGTATCACCAACAGGAGCCTTTTAACCCCTTAACATACAAAAAGGCGTCCGACACGTGCATCGAATAACAGAATTTGCCATTTAAATCCACAATTTTAAACACAAAGATCACCTGGACACGCGTAGGAGTCTAATATCCTTTACCATCTTAAGTAGATAGACATAAATAAATATCCCAAATAGTTACACGACACCAGCCAAGAGGTTAAATAAAATCGTAGGACAAGTATATAGGCGTTGGATAAATCCCTTGAGGCTATTCATTTTGAATGCGAGGTAGGGCAAGAAATTCAACTAACCAAAGGTCGATTTTGCAGATAAAGATTATCGGACATTTGAAAATATAATAAACTTCTGGGTTTTGATTGAAGATAAAATTTCTTCACGATTTAAGTGTCCATTAAGGCAAATAGTTTGTCCAAAATTGGGTAGTTGGAGAAAGATTAGCGTCAAGGCCTTTAATGCGTTTCTTAAGCAATCGTTATCAGATTTGAATTTTATGGTCGAGTTTACTTTCTCTTTAACCATCTGTTAGAGTCAGTCTCAAATCGGAAGGATTATAGTTGCTCAATTGCACGAGATTTTACATTTAAAAGGCATTACATTTTTTATTGTTTTATTTTACATTAAACGAGATTGAAAATGTCGATTTCAGAACTTCGACTGAAGCGAAACTCGAACCACAAGATCCAGTAGCACATTAAATTTGAAATCGGCCTCAACGAAGCGACGCATTAACCGCTTAACTCAACAGCCCGAGAATAATCGTGCATTGAATTATCGCATTTTTGGTCTTAACTGAAATTTAATCATTAATTATCTTTATACTTTTACACAAAAATTACCTAGAATCCATAAACATCAAGTATTATATGCCTTCCGAGATGAATAAAAACTACAACCGCTTTCCAAAACAGAAGGGAGCATCTTATTAGGTAAGAAAATTAAGTTGTGGTTAAAACAGAAGATTTTCAAAAGCGGAAGAAATTCTTTACACTCATTGGACATCTGATCAAATTAAACTCTACAAGCAAAATCATTCTTCGTAATTTTACAGATTTAAAAACTCAAACTCGAGATTCTCAAGTGTACATAAGACGATGAACGAATAGTCTTCAGAAGACAACATCCAGAACTAGACCATTGCAAATTGTTTTGCTTCGGGAAGTCTACAAATAGTTTTGCTGCCGATTCCATGCTGGAAGTAACGAACTTTAATGCCCAGGTAGGAAACCGAGGAAGTGGATGCGAAGCCATCCTTCAAAGGCAACTAAAAATAGTGGACGAGACGAATAAAGCGGTTGAAAGCTTTTGTGGAGTCGAGATCCATTTTTGAATCGCTTCCGAGTGCTAAGTAGTGATCGAAATAAGCTGCGATTGAAATCTCGTTCCTAGTCTTCCGAGTTTACTTACCCTCTATTCCAGCACTTGGAGTGGGTTCATCCTTACGACCTTTCCGGATAAGAAAAGCGTCAAGAAGAGACGGATCCAACAACATGCGAATTAATTCGAATGACGAACAGCGTGCAGAAAAGAGGTTACGCATTTCGGGTTGTGCCGTGTCCAAGTTCAAGCAGTTTATTCAATTTAAGATTTTGTATCTTTCGTATATCAAAAGATTCTTTATTGAATCGAGAGTCGAGTCTGGATTGAGTTCATAGTAGATCAAAGGAGGTCCGTAAACTTGGCAATTTAACCGTGCGCGAAACGAAGAATTTACCATTTTAGGAGAAATCCAAGTTCCAGCGTTTTATTAACCACTTAACTGAATAGTTTTCTTTGCTATCTAATATGATGACTCCTGTTTTGGGAAGGGGCTGTCGTTTTCATTCATCTAAGGCATAGGATACTTAAGATGTTTATGGATCCTACATATTTTTTGTCAAATTATAAAGCTAATTAATGATTCAATTTTAGTTTATAAGACTAAAATTTCGATAATTCGATGCACGAGTATTCTCGGGCTGTCAAGTTAAGCGGTTAAATGTTCACGATTAAAAATAGCGCTGACGTTGCGTTTATTGCATATGCAGTCAACATTCAATTGACAATTTAGAAGACTGATCACCTACATCATTTGTATTGGAAGCAATAAATGTACGACATGCCGTTTCTGGAAGACTTTCCCGCCATAAAATTAGCACACATTAACGTTTTCTAATCTATGCCCTCTCGAAATTCGAAGAGAAGAAAGTTCTTGCAACTTTACAGTATAGGAAAAGTAACCGAACAGCCTGGAATACAGGACTACCAAGGCTGTTATAATGAAGTTGAGATAAGAAAAGCATAAAGCATAATTACAAACAATGTAAATAAAATGACGCGACACGTTTTATGCAAATATCATTCAAAACGCACTACAGAGAGACCGTTGGACCCACTTAACGACGTGCCAAATCCAGCACTTCTTGGGTAGCAGGTGCTCGCAAGAAAAATTTATATTTAAAAATTTTTTCGTCGCGTTTATATTATTGTATAAAGACAATTTCTCACAACATTTGAAAATTCAAAAATATTACCACCGCTAAAAATCCATTTCCAAGAAATGGATCTTTAGTTTTAGCAACCTTTCAAAGTTTTTTTAAAGTACAATTTTATAACGATGCAAAGGAAAGTTTATATAGACGTGTACAATAAAATTGCAAGACGGTGAATAATCAGTGAACATTTTAATGGCGCTTTCGCGAATAAATTTTCAGTTTATTACTAACTAAATCTTTAACCTATTTGAAAACACTTTGAGTTTTATTTAAGCTAATACTTTTAGCCCTTTTCTGCAAAATGCGCGATGTAAAATTAGTTATATATAGAATGAAACGGCTGATGCAATCAAACAGACAAATCAAACCCAGGTCATTACATGCTACCATGTTTCAGATTAAATTTCCGATTTTCAGTTGTTGAAATACGTAAAGGAACACTTTCTTCAAGGAAGAATTGCAAGGATATCTTCAAAGAATTACCGCAAGGAATTTGCTTGTTACAAGTTCTAAAGCAGCAAGTTGAATATTAATAGCAAAAACTCAATTAAATCTAAATAAATTTATTCGGTGGAAACATTTTCTAAAGAGGTTAAAAATTATTTGGTCTCTAAACGATCGATTCAGATTAATAAACTTTAAATATCGATATTGAAAAAGGAGGTAGGCTTAAAGTTTCTAAATACGAAAAAAGTCTCCGTTCAAAAAAATTACAAATTAAGATTAGACAGACAACCTTAACTTCAGATGGAAATTTAAAACTTACTTTTCAATAATGAAACTTCTGCCAAAGACACAAGCAGCGTTTACTTCAGATAAAATTCAAGCCCATCAGACGAGAGCGGCCACCAATAGGTCAACTTCACATTTAAAAAATATCCAAACGCCAAGGAAGAAATCGAGAGCTCCACTCTTTAGGCGGTCACCGAGAATTCTACAACTTTATACTCTCAGTCAACTTTTTTACTCCCGAACTTCGGCCTCGCTCATTGGACGGAGCCATTGTGACGTCACGACTCTCCAACAGGTGGAAGCTTCAAAATTGTATTAAGTGTTTGGTGTTGATTTAAATGAAACAATACGATTGTGGGAAAATTAATTTCAATTTCGTTTTTCTGGAAGGCGGGAGAAAACCAGTTCTTGAATTTAATCAATGCTTAGTTGCGGATTAAATCCTTGCGTGTTTTCAAGCACGGTTCAAATTTTCTCATTCTATTGTTCTACTTTTAAACTATCCAACAGAATGAATATAAAACAGAATTTTTATGAAGTTATCATTTGAGATTCTTTTCAGTAATTATGGTTCATCATACGTGGGATAATTTGTCTTTACATTTTTCTTATTCTTTGCCTCAATAACGGCATAGCGAGTCAGACATCTAAATCTTCATGGGATAAAGACTGGGTACGAAACGAAATAAAGCACCAATATCTGAGCTCTAACACACTCAATGGGGGACGCGGTAAGTTAGTGGTAAGGTTTCGGCTAACTAAATCTTCATGGGATAAAGACTGAGTACGAAACGTAATAAAGCACCAATATCTGAGCTGAAACACACTCAATGGGGGACGCGGTGACTTAGTGGTAAGGTTTCGGCTAACTAAATCTTCATGGGATAAAGACTGGGTACGAAACGAAATAAAGCACCAATATCTGAGCTGAAACACACTCAATGGGGGACGCGGTGACTTAGTGGTAAGGTTTCGGCTAACTAAATCTTCATGGGATAAAGACTGGGTACGAAACGTAATAAAGCACCAATATCTGAGCTGAAACACACTCAA